>VUQI01059039.1:0-27731 GCA_015106735.1 Paratilapia polleni
CGGTAAAATACTTGTTGATTCCAAGTGTTGATTCTCAATGGATTGTTCACTTAGCACAATTTATTTTCACTAATAACTATTTTTTGACTTTAATAGAATATTTTATCTTCAATTTGCTGCTTTGCCAATGTGTTTTTCCAAAAGTGGCTTTAAATAGTAATCAATCTATAAAATGAAATGAAGTATTTTTTATTAACAAAACTAAACCAAACTAACTTATCAGCACTACTAGCTACTAACTCCTACTAACTCCCAACTCACAAAGTAACTTCTATATGGTTTAATCTCCTAAAGCAATATTTTTCTTTTTTGTGTGTCAGGTTTGGAAAACAGCAAAGACAAGCATAAGAAACCTAAGCCCCTTGTGTCTAAAAAGCCATCTTTTGTTAAACTCAGAGAAAATAAAGTCTCTGAGCGTGATGGTTCGGAGGAACGTAGTGAGGCCACACAGCCTGATCTGCAAACACCTGCTGCCTCTGAAAAGCCAGGTTTGAAAAGTATACCATGCAGCTAGTTTCAGAATAGTCACAGGAAAAAGCAGTAACTAAGACAAAGCCAGACCAGTTTCTGAGTAATATAAATCAGTGTTTAGGCTTAGTTTGCCAAATGTGTGGCAAAAATGTTATGCAAATTCTCTCTATAATCCCTGTGCCATATTTTTGTCAGTTTATATATTTATCCTATTAAAATAACTTCATATATTGTTTGGATGACATTGGAAAATTTTTTATTGTCATAAAAAGAATGTGAAATACCAGTATTGAAATACTTTTGTTACTCTTCATTATGCTGAAGCGTATGTATACTTTTAAACTTTAAATGAGGGCCCCTTTGTTTATTGCTGTTTAGAAAATAGAAACTGACCTTATTAAATTTAGTCCTTCCCTAATGTTCCTTCATGTGCTTCTGAACATGGCTATCAAAGTCAACTGCACCAATAAAACAAACTAAAAATTACATTAAACAAAACAAAGCAAATTATCAATTAACAAATTATCATGGTTGCAAAATCGCTGTCAGCTGTTAAATTTATGCTAAGGTTCTTTCATGCCATATTTTGTAATTTGTCTCTGTGTATTTTTGCACTGTTCAGCACCTATCTTAAACACCGTCATTGTATTAGAGCAATGCTATACACAGGTAATGTAAGCAACAAATGAAAATAGCATTTATTGTTAACCTGTAAATTGTATCCTGTACTATGGAGCTCTGCTGTTTATGGATTAGGGTGGGGAGAGCACATTGTCACTGGATGAAACACTCAAGTTACATTATGTGTCCTTACTATAATGATACAAAGTACAATGGCTGTGGCAGCATCGTCATCGTTCTGTATTCCCTATCTCATAGAAGAGAAAAAAAATAGATCCAAACCAGTGATCATACTTCAAGAATAACAATATTATTGTATTTATAGACACACATTGGAAGTTAGAAGAGGGGCTAAATTCAGTTGACTTTTATTTTGATTATTATTTTAATGATGCCCATGGCTTTCGTGGGAACTGTTTTCTTGGCTATGACCATTTTGTTTAACACTAGTTTATTTTAACTGCAAATTCTTTTTTCCCCCTTAAAGATTTATTTTTATGATGGGACAGTAGAGACAGAGAGCAGGAGGAATGACACACAGAAATGGCCCAGGGCAGAATCAAACCCAGGCTTCTGCAGTGGCCTTTCAGCATATGGGTCACCTGCTCAACCCACTGAGTTATACCGGTGCCCTTAACTGCAAATTCTTAACAGATTAGTGCACATTCATTGCTAATTGTTTTTTATTCTTTCAACTGTTTGTTTCAGAGTCAGGGAAAGAGGTAGATGACAAAGCAAAGACTGATCCTGAAGATGGTGTCTCTCCATCTGCTGCCGAGCCGTGTTCACCTTTGACCCAAACCTCTCCAAAGATGGCACCTGAGAATGGTGCTGGTGAACACAAGGAAGACTCCAACTCAGAAAAGGTTACTGGAGAAACTAAAGAGGAAAATGTTGGAGAATCTTAGTCATGAGGCTCAGAAGAAGGAAACAAATTGGACTTAAGTGAGAAGAGAGAGTCATTCACCATTCCTGAACAGAAAGGTGCACATGAGCAGAATTCAGTCCTGGTACAGAAAGATGCACACTTGGGAAAGATAAGTTTCTGAAGATAACAATGAATCAGGAGGTGTAAGTGGTGAAAAAAACTCATAATGCCTTGAGACAACTCCCTGTAGCAACAGAGCCCCTGAACCTCAAGAACAGACAACAGGAACAGCAACACCTTTCTAGAGTTTCTGACACAGCACATGCAGTCCTAGTAGTGTTGTGTCATTTACAAACAAAGATAGCTCTCGGAAGAGCTATCTTTTTATTTTCAATGAACTCAGCTGAATCACTTCCAAAATTATCTTTCTTCTCTCTCAGTTCAGTTGAGCTCTCAGACAGATGAAACTTGAAGGGGTACATTCACCCTGGGTCAGTGTTCAAATTACTGTCTCAAAGAAAAAGTCAAAGAAAAAGTGTAAAAAAAAAAAATATATTAATCACAATCGATTACATCCTTCTGAGTAAATGTGATTCCTTCACAGGGAGTGAGTGTATCCCCACTAAATGTTATTAGGTCACATGGATACACTGTCTGAGTGCATGATTCAAATCATTCACTCACAGGGTACATTCACATGGAGGCCAGGCATAAGAGATGGCCACACAGGTGAGACAGACAAAGGTGAAGCCTCTAAGAATAATAGTGAAGTCCAGTGTGGCCTAGAAGAAGAAAAAACAGACAATAAAAGCCTTAGTAGAGATAAAGGATGCCAAAAGGAAAAACTAAAGCTTTTGATTGAAATTCAAGAAGGAAACGGATCTTGAAAATGAGGTTGTAAGATCATTAAAAAAAAAGCCAATACACAGTTGTAAAGAGTATGGCTGACCTTTGGTCTAAGTCAGTCCAAAGATAAATATTTGCTCTGAGATAGGCTAAGAAACAGGGAGACTGACAGTAAGAGACACTGAGGACAAAAGCAGACTATTACACCACAGACTGGACACAAGAGTTCCATCTGTCTGTTTCACAATATCAAATGTCTCCTTCAAATCAGTAAATACCAGTATTAGAACAAAAAACTACTTAAAATACAACAGAGGGAGTCATCTTATAGACAATTGCAGAGAGATGGTCAGCCCCTGAAATTACAGCAAGACTGCCACAAGTTTAACATTTATACACAATGCCTTTCTGTGTTTTTAGTACTTCTAGTTAATACATTTTTTATGTTTATCAGCTGCATGTAAATATATTCTTCTTACAGTCTCATTGTATTTGATTATAAGCTCATGAGGATAATACAGTATGTTTTATAGTATTTTTGAAAGCTCCAGTTTTATAACTCTTGTGTTAGGAGCAACAAGGGAGAAATTTCATTAAAACGTTAACAAGCACTATCACAATCGTTTACAGTCTTAATGTGACAAGATTAAGTAAAATTAAGAAAAGAAAAAAAGGCATTTTATGATGCATATCTGTAATAAAATAAAGTAATATATAATGATAATATATGTACATAATACTATCAGGGATCCAAAGGCTCTTTTGAATGTTATTATTCAATTTCTATTTCTATCTATTCAATGTTATTATTCAGTTTTTTAAACACTGGCCTGATGTAATAAGAATTGAAATTTGTATTAACTCAGGAACCATTTTTCATTGATTTCCAGGTAGAATGGTGCTGCAGCATTTAGCTTTTCTTTTCTTGGTTTTCTTGTGCATTTAGGGATTCTTCTCTTTTTGTGTTGCATGGTTCCATTGCTTTATATTTCTTTATATATAATCCTTTATAATATTTTGTTGATCCCAGTGAGAAATTTTAAAATATTTAAAATATTCAAAAGACATTGTACTACAGCAGTATCTGCATTTGTTATACCTATGTATGCTATACATTTCTGCTGGAGTAAAATAAGCTTTAAAAAAAAACCTGGTTTGGTGTTTGTCAGCTTAAGACTGCAAATATACAGTATAACCTGAGAACACTGACATGGAAGTTGTAAAACTATTCTTCTGTCAGTAGGGGGCAGTGTTTATCAGCCGTTACCTTAAGTCAAAGGCTGATTTTTAAACTTGGATATAAGAAATTATTCTTTTTCAGACCTCAGTATTGAGATAGTTGAAGGACGGTCATTTCTTTAAAGACAAGCTTAACAAATAAACTGAGAAACGTACAATACTGAAATATGGAAATATTTGCAGAATCATTTTAAGACCATTTTTTTAAAAGTCTGAAACATTCAGATGTATGATAGAGTTCAGGGAGTTCAGGTGCTTATGAAGTGTTGTATAAATGCATTGTGAAGATATGCGTGGATCCACCTGATGTTGAAAGGATAACGTTCACAGATTTTCAGTCAAACAGACAGTTTCATCACTTTTTATAAATGAATGGCTGCATAGCTAAAGGTGAATTAAGTGAGGAGCAGGTCAGTGCCACAAGAAAAACAGCTGTCAAGCCATCTAAACTGCTCAGTGATGCAAATACATGACAGGCAGGTTCACCCACTGCTGGATGACAAACTGGTGTAGATTTCTAAGGGCACTGGCTGGGCTATGTGAGAAAGTCATTCATGATTAGTTTAACCTCTAAGTCACAGAGAAGTCTGTGATCTGCTACCATGTGACCTGTGGGTTCATGGCACGAGGAGAGAATGAACACTATCATATTTCTATGGCTATAACAAAAAGCAGGGGAATATTAGAGTATTGGATTATTTGTAGGAACTGGTCTCTACCTCTTCACACAAGTTCAACTGAGATGTTGTTGTGTTGATGGCAGCAGGGACTCCCACATCCTGCCTCATATTCTTCTAGTGGAGTTGCTTTGTTTTTCCATGTTGACAATCTTTTTGTAAGAATTGTTTCTCAGTATTGATTGCTACAGCAGAAGTGCATTTTGAGGTTTTCCTTCATTGTGAAAAATTGCATGTCAACCTATATTCTGCAGTTGCCCTTTAGTGTAAGAACTGGTTATTTCCTTTGTCACATCATATATTTAGATTACACTGGAGTGTAATATTGCCTACATAGATACAGGCCCAATTACAATTCTCCTTGGATTGTTTATGTCCTTTTGGCCTTGTTGCAGTAAGAGAGAGTGGGGAAAAAGAAGAATGGGCTACCCTCCAGAACTGCTTTTTATACCAGGTTGATTAGCATGCTGGGTTGTTTAAATTGCCTCCTGGAGGGCTGACGTGAAATCGAACAATATCCTCTGGCTTTAGAGACTAGCCCCAGAGCTTCTCATTTATTTTTATGCAGAGTTAGGACAGAGCCTTGGCACTGCTCCACTGAGGAGGCTGAGCTCAGGGAGGCCAGGTCTGGGTAGATCAGGACAAATCAATTAATATCAGCTCAGTAAAAGTTCTTGGCTCTTTCTGGGCCATACTTTACTGTGACACTGCAACCTGGGCGCCACCATAATGATGTGGCTAAATTGTTAAGTGAAGTTGAGACATTATAATGAAATAATATCCTGTTCTTGCCTATCTCTATAAAAGACCTCTGTTAAAGCTTGATTTGTCTTCGGACCCTCCACTGTTCCAGGATTAATACCAAAGCCAAAGCATTGTTTTTCATTGTTATTATTATACTTCATCATACAAGCTTTTCCTCTTGGGTGATGATGTTTATGACTGTACTTGGGCAGATTCCAACCTCTATGCTCTACTAACATTTGTTCATCATGTAAAATTCAAGCGTGCCCAAGGCAAAAAAATTATTGTACCCACGGCAGTAACCACACAGTGGAAACACTCATTAATATGCTACTTACACACCTATAAGAGCTACAAATGGGAGAGATAAACTGAGTGCAAGATAGAAGAAGGAAACTTGTTTGACTGTCCTCTCTGAACCAAAAATGATCTCAGTAGGAATAATTCATGTAACTATAAATTTGTCTTAGCATTTTGGGGATCTTAATGAATGAGGCCTTGCTGTGTGGTTGGGGGTTGGGCATACAGATCGTAGAGATTTTTTTCAGCTTTAATGTTGCCATTACGCCACTAATAAGGAACTTAATTTAACAATGTTATCTACTGTTGGTATCTACAGGGTCTATCAAACACATCAGTGTTGCCAGGTTCTTATTTAGTGACATCAGTTGGGGAAAAAAAAGTGATAAGAGTATGTCTTTGTCTTTTATCATTTGAAAGCTTTAGTTTAAGTGTAGCAGTATATCTTGTGTTGTTTTGTGGATGGTGTACAGAAATCATACCCACCAAGACGTTGCATCTGTGCATCATACTGGTCCTAAATAAAGAGTAAAATATTAGTACACACATGAAAACTGGAGCACGGACTTCTTGGACGGCCTGTTTGTGCAGTTACCACACAGCAAGTCATATTATTTTTCAGAAAATTGCATTAAAATGCTCCAAAAGGCAAAAACACCACAAACAAGGTCAAGAGGTAAGGCCTTGCAAAGAGCTGGTAGCCCAGTTGGCACCTACCTGTCACTTAAAGCAGCCCCACATCGAATAATGCAAAATAAAAAATTAAATCAATAGCTTTAAAGACCCCAAACCATTTACTGTACCAGGTTGTAAACATGTTTATTTCTGCTGTAAAGGTGTGCATTTTATTATCAGTGTCTGTGGAGATTTACTCGCTTTTGGAGTCACCTTCAAGTGGCAGTGTCAAGAACTGCAGTTTTTGGCATTTCTTGGTTTCATTTATTCAGCCTTGGAGGTTTCAACTTAATAGTTTCCTCTAACATTTATGTTTTGGTTTTTTTTTTGGTGGCTGTTGAATGTAATTCTCAGCTGCACTTTCATACTATACCTTAAAACTTGCTTTAACAAATAACCACATTACCACCAACCTAAGCTTTGCGCTTGGTGCTAATTAGCAAATGAAAAATTATGTGGTGAAGATGGGAAAGATTACACGTTCAAAAGAAAGGCATGTTAGTATTGTCATATTAAGCATTTCAAATAGACAAATGTGCTGCAGAGCATTAACAGCTCTTGAAACAGAAAAATAAAATTGATGAGTGACACATTTGCACTTTGATTTACATACTATTCTCCAACCCCCCTCATCTGATTTCACATGGTTTCAAATAACCAGCACCAAGCATGAAAGCATCAAAGATGAGCTCCACCCAAGCTTGATTTTGCATAGCAAAAGCATTTTAAAAACTATCCAGTAACCATTAATAATTAACTTAGGAGGGAACCAACAATTAGAAATGTATGAATTCAGCACCATGGACAGACAGTTTCTGAGAAGCAGCAAAAGGAATCCGTTTAATTTTGTTTCTCAACAGCCGAGGTGCTCAGCTCCGAGCTTCAGTCAGTTCTTTATTTGAACAAGCTGCCTGTCAATGTGCCACACTGACATATCTGTGCTTGTGCACTTGCAAAACCTGACACAATTCTCTCGTGGTAAAATGGAAAACACTTGCAGCACAACGCCTGCTTCATATCGTCTGATGGGAAGATTAAAGCCAAGCCAAACAAAATTCACTGTCTTCAACTCAGAGTCGGTCGATGGCAAGACCACCGGAGGGGAACGGCTCACTCAACTGCATATGTCATCAGATCACATTATCATTGATCTTAGTATCCCTCTCTCGTCCTCAGTCTGTCTTTACCTTCTTGAGTCTGCCCTGTGTTTTTCGTAACATTTCCCATGGCTCAGTGGTGCCTCTCGTCTCAGTGTGTGTGATAGTGTGATAAGAAATTGCAATGACTTCACCAGAATAACATCCTGCATTGAAGTGTATAGAGATACACTGCTTCCATGCATCCATTTTCTCACATTTTGTCTAATTGAATTTAAGGTTGTGGGCAAAAGGCACGGTACACCCTGGACACTTCTGTTTTTGCTAAAAATAAATAAATAAATACAACTTCCTTTATACGACTGTGATTCTGTTACCTTAATGCTAATACTTGCTAATAACCTCCGTTAATCATGGGAAGAAATAATGTGCCTGGGTTGTAGCTCTAGACAAGAGCCGCTAGCCTGGTGGGCTATTGGCTTCTTCATACTCTACTAGTTTAACATTATATTTTCATACCATACCTTTCATTTCATACCATGTCATTTGCCAAAGTAACAGAGCCCCCTGTAGTGAAGTCATCACAGGAAGGAGCATTGTTCACAGTAATTATTCAATAAATTCTGAGGTACCGTATATACAAAAGCTTTTAAATGTAATAACTGCTTTGACTACAGTACTGTGCAAACGTTTTAGGGACTAGAAGTAAAGTGAGAACAAATAATGCAATGAGTAGTTTTTCTTATTTATCAGTTAACTTCAAACAAAGGGCAGAGAAAACAAATAATGAAATCAATATTTTGTCTGTTCACCCTTTGCCTTTGAAACAGCACCAGTTCTCCATGATGCACTTGCACGCTGCTTTAAAAGTACTTGGCAGGCAGGTCGTTCCAAGAACTTGCTTCAGTTCTCCTGTGGATTCAGGCTGTCTTGCTCGCTTTCTCTCTCCATGTAATCCCAGACTGACTTAATGATGCTGAGATCAGGCCTCTGTGGAATCCATACTATTTGATGCTGAACTCCTTGTCCTTTACATCACTGATAATAGATATTTATGACTCTCCCTGTATATTTGTCATGCTGCAGGGTGAATTTAGGACCAATAAACATCTCCCACGTTGTATTGCATGATGGATAAGAATCTGAACATCTGAAGTTCCTAAAAATCAAGATCTGTACAGCACAGTAAGTAAAAGCTAAAGATTTTATATGGTGATAACTGGCATATAAACCCTCTATTGGGCAATTGGTTTTTGGTGTTCTCCCTCACTGCAAAAGAGCCTAACTGAAAAATCTGGCTCTGACTCCAAACACAGAAATTGCTTTTTCAAATGGCTGTCATTATAAACGCTAAAAGCAATTATCAATGATATGCCTTTCAGTCAAAATCCGTGTATATATCAAGTCATAACAGATTTTAAACTTCAAAAAAAATATTGAAAATAGTAAATTAATTATAAGCTTCTTTTGGTTAAAAGAATTTTGGGAACAATTGTGGCTATTTAAGCTTCTTTTTTTTTTTTTTTTTTTACCAAAACAAGATGTACAACACTCTTCTTGTCTCTGTTGTGGTCGCCAGGGAATCTGAATATCTCCAAATGCTCTCCATATGTCTGGCAACTTCAATGATCCCTTTTATTTTGGTGTGCCAGGGTAGATGAGTTACATTCTCATCCGATGTTTAGCAATGATGTTTTACTCAAGAAAATCACTGCACTAAAAATTCCAGCAAAAACCTAACAAAGAGATCGCTCTGCGACTGTGGCACGTCTAAATTTGGATTAGAAGAAGCTTGCCACTCGTACAGTCATTATTGCCAGCAGAGGAGCTTTTAAGTAAGCTATAATGATGCATAGGTGTGTGGACAAAAAAACGTCCTGCTGTTAAAACTCACTCTCTGAGACAGGGTGTTGCTGTGTGTGAAAGTGAGCTCTACATGTTACGATCGTTTATTTGTGTCCGTTCAGCTTGATGGCATCGTGTCACTTCTATTTCCTGGACCTGTCTGTGAGGGAATGATTCATGTGGACAGCGCCACAGATTGTGCTGGTAATTACTCAAAATAGCTTCGCCATATTGTGTAAGTTCACGTGGGCATGCATGCGTAGAGAGGTGCATGTATGTTGTTGAATGTGCATAAATGTCTGTCCCTGTGTCTATGCGCTAATGAAACATGTCTGCTTGTGTGTGCACATTCCTGCCTTCGTGTGCATACAGTCTGGGATCTGGCGAGTTTCTCTCCACCCATGGTGGGCCTCTCTCAGCCAGATGGATGGTCTCAGCCAGTGTCAGCGAGGTGACAGCTGGCTGGCCTGGCCTCTCCTGGCCAAGGATCTGGATTCTGTCCTCTGACAGCTCCTGATGGGTGACACGTCCACCACTTCCCCCCACCCATGTGCTTGCTTCATGGAAACTCCTGGTTTACTAGCGAAATCAGTGATGTCTCACAGCATGCTTTAATGAAATGTAAATGATATGAGCCACACCCCGGTGAGATGACGCCTGAACTCTTAAGTGCTCTTAAGGAAGTAGCCACCCTACTGATGATTGACTAATTAGGCCTTTTCAGTGGCTGTAAAACATGTTTTACAGAGGAAAAGAGTAATAGCTGTTCCACTCCAAGCTGAAGTTAAGACAACAGGTCATGCTTCAGATTGAAAAGCAATAAGAACTTATGTACCATGTCAGAAACCTCATTAGGTAAGCTACACACATTATCACAAAATCTCATGAAAGTCATAATTTAGACTAATCCAGTGCTACTCTTTTCACTTCACACAACACCCAGCTCTCCCCTCCTGGCTCTTCTGTTCTCTCACTCTCAGTCTTAAGTAGCCTCAGCATCACAGTCCACTTGTTAGAGAGGCCGGCAGTTTAAGCTGCCACAACCAGGGGAGTGGCGCTGTAACTGGGGACTGTGTACGGGGTCTTTGTAATGTGCGTGTGAGTCATTACTTTCAGCTTCCATGCAGCAGGCTGCAGGCATCAGCAGGACAGAGATGGCTATGCTAAACCAAGCCTGTGTTAATGAGACAGCTCTGCAGGGATGAGAAGAACACACACAGAGCAACTTTGGAGACTTCTTCTGGCCTCCCAAAGGTAATTCCCTTAAATGAAAAGCAGACTGCATGCGAGTCATTGTTGCGTCGAGGGGGTGAGGATGAATAGTGACGGGGTTGTATTTCAACGCACCTCCCCATGCTCTTATTACGGGCCTGAGATGAGTGGAGGCAGGGGTACCTTGTTGAGACACTCCCTGCCGATGCTCTTCTTACCCAATTATCCTTGACTAGAATGACTTGTGTAACACTGGCTGTGTCACGCAGCTTTAGAATGGATTCTTTATCCTATCAAGGCCTTTTCATTTTTCAGATTAGGAGTCGCTCTTGCTTCCAACCAAGGACGCCAACAGGACTGAAGTACTCTACATCTGGGAGACATTAGGAACACATGGAAGAGGCTCATTTAAGGCTCTTGTTAGCTCACCTGGCGCTTTAAGTAGGACCATTAATATTGAGCTACTTAAAATATGAACAACCCTCGCTTCTCGTGTCTGTTCGATGAGAAAGCCTCAGTGTCCCTCGGTGTGCACCAGCATGTCAATTCCAGGCTTGCATCTCACTATCAAAAGTGGCTCAAGCTGTGATTTGGAGCTAAAAGGCTTTCCAGATGTTCTCCCATGTATTTCATTGAGTCCAACACCTCTGCAGGCCACTGTCCAGCCATAAATCACAGGGTGCATGCTGCATGAGAAGAATGAGAGGATGTGGCTTGATGCATAAGTTACATGCTTGATTCATGAGCTCATTGCGAATATCTTCAGAACCCAAGCAGAACAATTAGCTGTTACCTTAACCCCAGAGGCCACAAAGTCTCTTAAAGGGGTTTGGTATCCCCTTTATAAGCTCTGAAGGCCCTGCTCAAAGCCGCGGGGACAGCAGAGCTTTATATGAATGATTTGGTTTTATGTGGTATTCTTGGATGACGGTCCACCACGAGTCACTGTTCAGTGTTAGCAACAATTCACGGCTTTATTTGGTTCTGCAAGCGAGCTTCAGTTCCAACTGTCTCAGATTGGTTGGGGTGAACAGATGTCTGATAAAATGCTCTTCTCCCATCCATCCAGTGTAAATGTGCAGTGCTGGTCATTATTAATCTCTGTAAAGCATCAGGCAATGTTTTCATTCCAACTGCTGAGCCAGAGCAAGGTTCCAGTAAGAATTACATTCATATCAATATTCAAAATGTTGGCTGACCTGAGCATTTATTCACAAACACCCATGCATCCATTGTCCAGATAATTAAATTATCTAATGTGTCATTTTTTTTATCCTCCTTAGCCAACATTATCTAATGAGAATCTCAACGTTGAGCTGCATTGAGTATTTATTACACAGACCCCATGCTGGTCTGAAATTTTCTGAATCCATATACAGAACAAATCACACAAACCTATGATGGTTATATTTCACTCTGAGTTTTCTCTCCAAGTGAGATTTAGTTACCGAGGGCTTGGGGAAATCATGCCATTTTAAATCTTTCTCCTTCCTGAAAGAATGTCACCTCCAACCCACTTTTTAAGCCTTTATAAATGGCCACTGGCAAGTCTGAAGTCTTTTAATATGCAATCCATCTGTTTTTTGCCTCATATACGGGAAATGAGCCGATCCATAATCTGTACCTGCACTGGCGAGGTCATCTGACGCAGCGACGAGAATGACTGATCTGGTGTTAAGGTTTATCTTTGTAGGAGATTTTTGTTTGGCTTTGATATCTGAGTGGAATGATTCAATCAAAAGGGGGGGGTGTTTATTTCCACCGATCCATTTCTCACACTCACATGCCATTAGACATTTCCCAAATAGTTCCCCACCCATCATATGTAATGGTGTGTGAATGTCAAGTCTTATTTAACTGTGTGAGCATTTTCACACCTACGTTTTAACCTCTGTATAATAAAAGACCTCTAAATCATGTTGTTTTTGTATTATCAAGTGTTACTAATAACAAGTCTATGTATGCACTACTTTTTGGTGCAACCTGTTATAATATAGTGATGTGTAAACTCCACTCACTAAGCACTTAAGTTATAATGAGTATTGAAAGCAGCTCCAGATCTCCATAGTGACACCTTGAAGCTTGGCACTGCTGTCCCCAGAGAGCTGTGTGCCAATAATAAAGCCCAGAGCGGCTGCACCGACTGTCAAAAGATCATCCTGTTATTTATTCTGTACAAATTACTTGCATATGTTCACCACTGCCTTGCCCTCAAGGTTAAAGCTCTCTTCCGAGCCCATGGAGGGATGAGAGAGCACAGTTGGCAGAGTGATAGATCTACTCTCAGCTGCAGCCACTAACTGTTATTTCTCCTTTCCCATCCACACCTCACAGCAAAGTCCAGGCACTGGGATAAATGAGTTCCACAGATATCCCTGTGAAATGTTCTGCTCATTCTTGGTCTGCTTGTGATCACACCTT
Source organism: Paratilapia polleni (assembly GCA_015106735.1). Lineage (NCBI taxonomy): Eukaryota > Metazoa > Chordata > Actinopteri > Cichliformes > Cichlidae > Paratilapia > Paratilapia polleni. The sequence goes on from VUQI01059039.1 coordinate 13,017, forward strand.
TAGATTCAGATTAAAGTCAAATCAGAAGTAACTCAAGAGAACGCCTTCACATGGCCATCAATTACAATCAATGTCATTTGTCTGAGCCGAGCTGCCCAGTGCGATAGGAAGTGGAGAAAGTGATGGAACTGTGGTTTTTCAATATCAAAGGAGAGGTTTTGGTTTCGGGATCACTGTACTTCACTGGTATTTGATGAGGGGGGTGGCTGATAAATTAGGAAACTAATTAGAGGAAGTAGTCCTGTGGTTCTACAAGGCGGCTGGAGATCGAGGTCTGGATGCCATGTCACCAAGTTTGCACAGGTCAGGCTGCTTTGTGGTTGGTACAGACACTAGACAGACTAACATTAGGTCCTACTCAGCACCCTGCATGAAAGAAGACAAAAGCTACAACAGTTATTCACATTTATCATGGGCCTCATAAATGTCAGCAAAGGAACTGCTGCAGACATGGCATGCAAAGGTGAATATAAACAAAAATAGGTCATAACCTGGATTCCATTACAGTACATACTGTGGCCTCCTGCCTCAGCTTCCATTCAGGCTGTGCTGTTGCTCCACTTGCATAGCTTTGGCTAAAATGAAAGATCTATTTCTAACAGCCTCTTAATATATTATGCAAAGGTCATATGTAGGAAATAAATCTAAATCTTGGCTTTGGTTTGGCACCAGTTCAGGTAACAAAGTCAAAGACACCTTTGAACAATAGCACAGACTCAGAACCAGCATTAGCAAACTCACTTTTATTTCACTTCCGAGTTGTGTTCCAGGAAAATTTTATGGCATTTCAGGTCACTGGCAGTGTTTGTTAGAGAACTTTTCATATTTAATAAAATACACTGATAGCAAAAGTCATTAATAAAAAAATGGAGCACATTCGTCTCTTAAAGTCTGGGCTGTTCCACGGGGAATAGTATATCCACGTGTTCCTTTCCTTGACATTCTCCCTCACTTTTTAACAAGCTGGCAGAGACACGTAAAGCCCTCCTCGTCTAGAACAAGGTTAATGCAACTCTTCTGATCAAATTCTCAGAGGAATTCTCCTCATCCAAATGTAAATCTGACTGGAAGAAAAGTAAATTAAAAAACAATCTTCATATCACGTACAGAGGCTTCAATTCCTAAAAGCTGTGTCATACTTGTTTTTACATGAGCCAACTCTCTTCTAAATGGATGCTAATTCATATTCTACTGTATCAAGTGTCACAAAATCCTGAAGTTTCTTTTGTTCTTTCATGTTTCGAAGCTCATTTCCTCATCGTAACACAATTCATAAACGCTTTCCTGACAAGGATGCAAAGATTAAAATAAACACTTTGATGGCTTGCTTTTGTTTTGAAATACGGATCTATTACAAATGGGCTCCTGACAAATAAACACATGCCTGGCTTCCCTAGAGGCACAGAGAGCTTAGACTGAAAACAATGCCACAGCAATCATAAAAGAGAATAGAAAATCCTCTGCATGTCATGTGCTCTCACCATATCCATCAGCTTGTATGGGCTGTTTTAGACAGGCTGGACAAAATATACACATCCCTGGATTTGACAAGGAATTATTTTAACCTCCGCTGGGGTAATAAATCCACCCTATCCTAATCCTGTGGTAACTTGTAAACAGTCTGCTGCTTACATGACATACCTCATACCCACTGAAGTATTTTTCAGATTCTTTTGTGTCTTGCAATATGTCATGCTTTGAAAATCTGCTTCCAAATAATTTCAAAGTAAAGTCAACAGATTGAGGTTTTATTCCCAACATTCCACGGCATTGTGGTGCTGTCTCTTTCTCAAATGATGCAGAAGGAGATGGCATGGTAGTTATTTTATTAGTATCACGGATGGATTGCTGAACATATTATTATGTGTTTGAAGTGGTTGTTAAAGGTTTTTGTTGGAAAGTCAATCAAATGAAGACAAAGAAAAGGGGGGAAAAAAAGATGGAAAATGACCAAAAAGAGAATGGGACAAAGAGATGAAAAAATGGCCACAAGAGCAGCAAAACAATACTGTAGCTATTTATAACATGCAGTTCAGTATAGTCAAGAATCAGTGCTTACAGTTTCAATCGTATCACCTGTTTTACTCATTCTTCAAATGTCCCTTTTTAAAACTGTGCCTTAGTCTTAGTCTCTAAACCCGTCCCTGGTCTCCCTCACAAAAACATGTGTTTGGTGCAGTTTTAAGCAGTGATTGCATTGCAGCTTGATGTCCAGACTCCATGACCCTGACCATAGCTCCATTCATTTGAATCAGAAAGAGCTTTTCATTGGATGCTGTTGTAGTCACAGAGGAGCTGGACTCAATTCTCCTCTCTTTTTCCTTGTACTTAACCATAAGTCTGTTCCAAGGGACAAATAATTTTTCTTTTACTGCAAACCTTATATGTGATTTATTTTATTTTATTTTTTGTGATAGTTACTTTATTCTTTTTTTTTCTTTCATTTTTTAAAATCTGTTATGAAGCACATGTGGAGGACACCTACAGTTATAAAGCCATGGCTGTAAAGTGAAACAGCGCATGGTGTTTTTGGTGTATTCACGCAGTGACTCACTGCATTCATTTTGCATTCAGCCTTAGTGAACTGTAAATGCATTAATCTCCATGAAACAACACAGAAATCGTGCCTGTCAACAACGACAGCACAATGTCAATTCAGGCATGCCCTTTTGCGGGAGTCCAAGGCTCAGATCAGCTGCATTGTATGCTTCTTCCTCTCTATATTGTACAGGCGTCATAGCACAGGCCCCTCTGCCCTCATAAACACATCCAGAAGGGAGTGATTATTTCTCAAGATGTGGAGATCGAGGACTTGCCAGTTCATGCCTCTTTATGAGTGTTTTGCCATGACGGCCTGTTCCGTCTCACAATGCTTTTGTTCTTGTTAGAAGAGATGCTTATCCCATTTACTCTGTGGGCCGTGTGTCTCTGTCACCTTGAGCTGTAGCAACTGAACCGACAGAAATGACACTGCGGGTTTCAGCACTTGTGTCTCCCTCTAATGAAATGCACTATATCATGTGTCCCCTAATTAGTAACAGTATTGCAGGTCATAAAGCATGCCATCTCCTTTAATCAGCAGTGACACCATCATGCCCGCATTCTCTCATGTTGCAACATCGGGAACGCATTTTCATCTAATGTGGGGCTTCTCAGCCATGTTCGTGCATTTTTGAGGAGACCAATTTGTCCTCAGATTGTGAAATTTGAAGATGTAATAAATCAGAACATTTTAGCTGTGATATAATAAGTGGCTGAAGTGTGGGCTTTGGAGAATGATTAAAAAATGTGCTCAGTCACAAGAAGGATTTTTTTTTAAATTTTCCTTTTCTTGGAGGGGAACTCTGAATAAATTCCAAGAAGCAAGTTTGCGTCATCATCACGCAAAGATAAGGCTTGATGAAATGTCTTACTTCATTTTGTCCCTTTCATATCTAGATTTAGTGATAAAATCTAATTGTCCTGATGCCTTCTGCCCAACTCAAATAAAATTTATTATGTTTTATGATGCATTTTTTTTCCCCTCTGTACACACACACCTCTGATTTAAATTATATCCTAGCAGGGAAAATGGAAATTTGCACAGCTGCAATTCCATGACAACTGGGCAAACTCCATCTGCTGATGAACATCTTATATGATTTACATCTCCAGAACAGCCATAAAAAAAAGACCTTTTGCTGATTATTTTTTGAAAAATGAAAATATGCTTTGTTAATAATAGAATGATTTCATGGACAGTAGGGCAAAAAAAATGTACGAAAAGTCCAAATTATGATGTCTGTTTATTTCACTTTGTGCATCTGCATTACTTACTTTACTGTAATATAGTCTCTGTGGTGTCTGCAACGAGATCTGTGCTCTCTGGAGTCAATGAGACTGAATAATGAAATCATCCCTATTCCGCAAAGACCAACTCATCTCCCTGAATACCTGTCATTTTAATTATAATACTACTGACTCTCTTGCCAGAGCTATATGAGCAAAATCAGTCACACACAATTGGGCTTGGCAAATGTTTATTTTCCCAAATACTAAATGGGACCCTGGGGATATTATGTTTCATATCACTTTGTCTTTCACTTCAAAGCTGTAGCTGGGAGTCAACTGACATTTTTCACTGATCTTACTTGTCATGCTAGGCACAGTAAGGAAAATATTTTATACAATCATTTTCAGGGTATTTTTGAAAGGAGAGCCTAATATCTACAGAAGCCATCAGTTAAAATCTGCAGACAAACTATGCATAACAGCAAAAAAAAGTTAGATGACAGAAATGTGAGAAGTTTATTTAGCAGCATGCTGTTTGACTCTTGGCTGTATGACAGAGCTTTTATTATTGTGCTGCTTCCCAGTACTCGTCAAACGAACCCACTTAATTAAATCCTCGAATGAAAATGTGTTTGTGGAAAGAAAAGAGATATTCCATGCAGAAAACACTTCTGCAGACAATTCATGGCCCTTTGTTTTCCCAACGAGGGCTTCTCTCACTCCGACCCAGATTGTGTCTGTGTTTGTTGGCTTATAAGTCTGTGGATTTATTTCCAACTGACTTTTTTCTTCTTCTACTTTTCAGCATCTTGCTAGACTGTGGTGTATTTTTACATTGCTGCAAGCCGACAGTCAAGCAGAGACCCAGGTTAATACGAGCAATTAAAATATGCAAGACATCCAGTATTCCACACCTGACAATGTGCTGGGATTTTATTAGACTAATAAGCCATCTTTCTCAGGTCAGGAGGTGTTTTCTTGGAAAGACTATGTTGGTTTGTTGGCAGCTCCCACCACCTCCAGTGACTCATATCTTCAGGATGGTTGGTTTTGAGTGCTAGAACGAAATTTGTAATTTTACGTCTGATAATGTTTTACAGAGAATGCTTGGGATGAAAAGATGAAGGTGTTTGCTAATGATCCACATTTTAGCACCTATATTTTGCAGGACACCTGCTGAATAATAACATATCTGATTTCTTTCACAAGTTACTTTATCTGCCTCAGTTTGAATTTAGCTTTCAAAGGTCTGTTAAAGAGACCATTCACCCCAAATTCAAATATATCAGTTTTTGTCTGGTGTAAGTGATCCAGTTCTGGAAATACACTACTGTGCAAAAGTCTTGAGCCACCCCTCGTTTTTTTTATAATTTGCTAGGAAAATGGGAAATAGGAAATGGGTGCAGCAGAATTGTAAAAACAGAGTTTGTACAATTCTAATGAACTTGAAAGCCAATGTTTTTTATGACCACCTTTATTCTTCAACACAGACTGAACTCTCTTAGACAAGCTTTCTTGTAATTTCTCTAAGTAGTCTTCAGAAATAGTTCTTCCGGCTTCTTGAAAGAAATTCAAAGCTCTTCTTTGGATGTTGGCTGCCTTTTGTTCTGTTCTCTCAAGATGATCCCACGCTGCTTCAATAATGTGGAGGTCCGGGCTCTGGGGAGGTCAACCCATGACTGATAGTGTTTCACTGTGTTTTTCTATCCAGGTATGCTTTTACAGCATTGGCAGTGTGTCTGGGATCATTGTCATGCTGAAAAATGAAGTTGTTGCCAATCAGTTGCTTTCCAGATGGCACTGCATGGTGGATCAAAATCTGATGGTACTTTTCTGTGTTCATAATTCCATCAATTTTGACAAGATCCCCAACACTACTGGCTGAAATGCAGCCCCAAAAAATAACAGAGTCTCCACTGTTTTTTACAGATGGCTGTACACACTCACTGTTGTACCTCTCTCCTGACCTCTTCCGTGTTTTGAACCAAAAATTTCAAATTTGGATTCATCACTCCATAAGACCTGTTGCCACTGATTTTCAGTCCAGTTCTTGTGTAATTTGGCATACCTCAGCCTTTTCTCCCTGTTTCTTTTCCTTAAGAATGGCTTCATCACAGACACCCTTCCACTGAGACCATTTCTGATGAGGCTTCAGTGAACAGTAGATGGATCAGCTGAAGGACCAGATGCATCTCTCCTGTGTAAGGTCTTTGCTGGATTTTTTTCCCTCTATTTCTTAACAACATGACTTTCAGATACTGTTCATCTGCTGTAGATATTTTTTTTTAGGCATGCCACTTCTTCTTTTGTCCTCCACTAGTCCAGTTTCCTCACATTTTTTAAGGACACACTGCACACTATGCTGATATATGCCAAGTTTTCAGCTAATAGCTGTTTGGGAATCACCTTGTTGATGCAAAAATACTATTTCATGCCTGTCAAACTGTGCTATCTTTGGCATTTTTCATAGGTTCAACTAAAGAAATGGGAACAGATGATGTGGTTTTGCAACAGGCTGCTAGTAACAAAGTGTCTAATGACACAATTTAAAATTGGTTCTTTGCTAACTTGCTGTTATGTGCAGACACAACAAAGAAAAACTTTGAAAGACCTTCAGAAAGCCTGAAGAACTATCGCTCAAGACCACTTTAAAAAAATTTACAAGAAAGTCTGGCTGCTTGGAAGCAGAATAGGAAGAAATGAGGGGTGGCTCAAGACTTTTGCACAGTACTGTACACCCACCAAGCAAAGCAAGCGTGGTTCTAGCTAAAATTACAGCTCAGTTCAGGGGTATACCATTAAATGTTACATCCTGTCATGCTGTCATGAGCACAAGCCTCTTGTCATGGGTAGATACATGCTTCCTCCTGCACTGTGCTGTGGTTAGTTGATGTAGTTTGGTATAAGGGAGAAAGGTCCTACATGAAACCGCTAACAATAAGGTTTGTGGATTGTGTTTGTGTGTCTGTTTGTTTGTCTTGTTTTGATTTTTTTTATATACATACATCTCAATAGATCTTGTATAGATCTTTATAACTGGGAAATGTACACCACAGCAATCTAGATGTATTAATAGAACTACAGGCCAAAGAAAAATATGTGTATTTTGGATGCCATCAAATTCTAATACAAACTGATAAAATTCGTTAAAGCCACTTGACATTCCTCTTGTGTTATAATAATGGAGATTTGTTCCAAGCCACAGACTGAATCATGCATAATGCTGTTTTTGTTTTTTTGCACATGCTTCATGGTAAGAGATATTTTTGGCACAGCAGACTGGGGAGTCCATGACTTACTGGGAATCAAAGACCACAAGTGCATTAGCAGTGGAGACATGGCGCCAAAGGCAACACCTTTAACACGAGTTGTGTGTTTCAACCATTGTAGCATTATAGTCACTTTTAATCTGAGCTCTGCGAGGAAAAAAAGAAACAAAGCACAGTGTCTTGTGAAATTCATTGAATCAAACGTTACTGATTTTTCTGGGGATATTTATGTGGTAAAATAATGAGATGATGGGTAATTTGTCTTTTTTTTATCCTTCACGTTTAGATTTGTCTTCAGAGGCCTAATACCTTCTGTTAGGTGGAGCCCACTGGAGCGGAGAACAGGAATGCGGAGAGGGATGGTAGCTCTAAAAGTGTGTTTACTGTAATGAGAAGCAGACAGGAGGAACTCTGAGCTGCTATTGTTGTGCACAGGTTTGCTTTGGATTCCTGTCTCACCCCTAGGCTACAGACCCATGAATATTTAAATAGGAAAGGGACTTCCTCTAAACATCAATCAAAACCCTATCTATTCAATTACTGGCTTCAAATCTGAGATGCTCAACCAACAGCAGCTTCTGATGAGAAGAAGTGTTGCCCGTGGCAATGCCTGTGAATATTCTAACCATGTGGACAATCAGTCAATTAAAACCAGCCCCTCAATGGTTGGCAGACTTTCAAGAGAGAAAAGTTACTGGATATATATTCAGTGACACTGCACTTGGAAGAAAGCTTTAGTCTGCTGAAAAAGGATCAGAATACAGAAGAGTAATCTCAATAAAGAAATATAATCCCCCTTCTCTTGCGAAAAAATTGTAGCTGGTATGAAAATTTAACTCAATTCAATATTTTCTCATGAAGTATGTTGAATAGGCTCAAATTCAAAGGCACTTTGTCTGTGAACACATTTTAGCCATGATAAATGCCAAAGGCTAGCAGTATTTCTTTTTATTTGAAAAGTTCAATCGAAAGTGTATGTGTGTGTGTGTGTGTGCGTGTGTGGGTGTGTGTGAATACTGCAGTGGTGGACCGAGATGGAATCAGATACACAAATAATAACGTAAAAAAAAAAAATGATGAGAGCGATGAGAAAGCTCTGGACACCTGTTCAAAGGCGTTCTGTCAGGCCTCCGCCATGAGAAAAAGATGACTCACGCTGGCAGAGGATCAGTTGATTGGAGGTGTGTCATTTATAGCGGCCCGACATCTCTGTCAGTGGGCGATTGCACAATGGTCCCGCGATCTTTTTTAACCACAACAACAACCGGCTTAGCCTGCTGAGAAGCTGTGCTTGACACAAACCTATCCTCTGTTAACAAGAGCCAGACACATCAGCCAGAGTGCTGTTCTTGGCAGTCAGCGCTGGTCGTCTATGAAAGACAGATCATGCAGAGAGGCCAGAGGACTGGGATTTTACAGCAACCACTACAGTGCTTGGTTAACATCATGTTTACTTTGTGTATTATCTTTATAAATTGTTACTTCCGGATCTTGATTCATACTAATTGGGTTAATCAAGGATCACAGTGTTATATCCTGCAATAAATGGCTGATTTTGCTTTATAAACATGAGAAAACCAGACTTTGACCACACAGCAGTGGGATGAATGACCAGACGAACATTGCATTGAACACGCTGATTAAAGGAATAGATAAAAATGCTGGGAATATGCCAGCCCACTTTGTTGTCAAGAGTTAAATTAAAGGACCGATACCTTTCTCATATATGCCAGTTAAATATAAAGGAAGAGGCAGGAGACATTAATCCTAACATAGCATAAAAATTTATAACGGGGTTAAAAGCTAGCCTGGAGCTGTCTGAATAAAAACAGAACTAATAATATCACTCTTAAGCTCATTAATTACCATATCCGTCTCTCACTACAAGAAAAAAAAAAACTTCCTGGAGTCACTGAATGTCCCATTTATAGTCTTTCAATCTTCTCTTCTCAGCAAGAAAGTAAACATGCAAGTTGTTAGTGTTTTGTTAGATGGATTTCTTTTCCACAACTGTGTAAAAAGACATGCATACATCCATGCTTCATATATTTATTTTATCACTGTGTTAAACATATTAAATCTTTGGCCAATTAGTGTGGTATATAACATGCATTTTACAGTATAATCTGCTACACCTTGATCTGAAATTCTGCAGTTTCTTCATTGGTTGGCTGCATTATATTCCCACGTATGGGAACGAGTGTATCCATTATCAGACATTACACTGACTTTGTTACAGTGTAATATTTTTGCTTTCACATGAGATTAATTGAAATGCTATGCAGAAACCCACTAAAAAGATGATGGTAAAAGATTGTCAGAGTTGAAAAGAATCTGCAACGCATTAAGAGCCTCGCTTGGAGGAGCAGATGAAAGGCGCTGCCCTTATATTAAAAGAACTGCTGGGGAGGTGAAGGATTCTCCTCAGGAGAAATCAGAAACACTCTTTTCTCACTGGCGCACTGACAGTAACTCACCAGGCTGTCAATCCGCTTTAATCAAATTACTGTGATGTTTCAAACGGTCTACTTGAAAAGTGGAATGACATAAGGAGATTGCTAAATTCACTTTATGGAGGCTGTTTTCAATCAGATCTGCACAATATTTCATTGTCTTTGGAGCTTTGTTTTAAAGGACTGTGAATATGAGAAGAGATGAGCACAGACACGAATTGAGTTCAGCGAGATCTCTGGCAACATCATATATTCCCAGATGTGAGAGGAGGGAATGATGGTAAACATGACACAAATTATATGAAGCAGTAAATTATTTATGAATTGAAAGAAGGAAAATGTTTGTTTTCTTTAGCACGTATGAATGACAACCGCAGTGCGTTCACGTGTCAGCTGTGGGTCAAACTCCATGGATGGGACATCCCTGGATCCATGCGGTTTTTCAAGAATCATATCTTTGAGGTGTTTTGCTGAATGATTCCGCCTGAGTTATTCTGAGGAGGGTAATTTGGACCAAACAATGTAACTCCAAAATACTTTATGTGTATGTTGCAGTCACTGCACATCCAGATAAGGGTCAAGGAGTAAACTGAGCTTTGAAAATATGCTTTAGGGTAAGTGATGAAAAGCAGATTGTCCCAAAAAAAGTATCAGAAAAGTAGCTGATAATGTCATTTATCCCAAAGGTGGGACGTAGTTAACAGGCACTTACCATCAAAGCGTGGAAAAAGAGAGACCATCCCTTGTTAAGCTATGCTGTGAAAACCTTTCTAACATGTACACCATATGTTTTTTTGCCCCTCTTGAGTGTCATAAACGTGTTACAGGCTGCGCAGGCACGGCGTCCTGACAGTGAATCACAGAACTCCCTCAGCTCACCTAAATCTTGGCTCCACTCAACACCTCAGCACAAACGGAACTGTTTATGTTGCAAACAGGCTTGAAAAAGCATACGTGTAATGGTGCATTTAGACAAGGGATTTACGATCAGGATGTGAACTATATTCCTGATCCACCCAGTGCAGGTTGAGGAGTGTGTGTCCCAGATATTTTCCTCTGAGACACTAACAAAGGCTGCTGTGGTGTGACAGTGAAGCTTTTGTACATGCATCAACCTGAGCTGCTCACCACTGTCTTCACCCTCTGAGACAAACAAGACCCACCTGTGCTTCCAAGCATGCTGAGGAACAGGAAATCGTCACTCTTGACTGAGGTTATAAACCAAAGGAATGAAAGTAGTGGATGTTGCCTGCATGCCTTGTTAATGAGGTTACGTTTATGAAGGTTTCATAACTTTTAACAGTATCATTTGTCACTCATACCTTATACCTATTTATTTAGGAATAATAAGGCCAATGATTGGACAAATTTGATAGTTTATTGGAAAGTTTAGACAGGACTTATTAACAATTAGATGTGTAGAGTAATGAATGAAGTTTTATCTAACCAAAAGTATATTACAATTAAAAAAAAACTGCAAGCATTTTGCTTAAAGGAGTATAAACTTTAAAAAAAAAAAAAAAAAAGATCTTTGGGAAAGATTCTGTCCTAAAAAGTTTTTTTTATCCCTGATTAAGTATTAAATAAGAAGTATTAAAATGTTTATGAAGCAATTAGTCAAACCTTTTATAAAACTCTTATAAAGTATGATGTGGATGAAAATTACAAAATTAAAATTACATGAGCTCTATTTGCTCGAGAAGAGCATAAATTGCAATCTATACTTTGAGTGATGCTGACTTATGGCTACATCTCAACAAAATACTTTATACTCAATTTTTTACAGCCTTATTCAGGGATTTTGTTGTGTGTTTGTAAAACTTTACTGACCAACACCAACTTGTTAAGTTCATCAGGTCGAGCTTGTGTCTGTCTGTCTTCGGCTTATGTCAAAAGATGACAACGACCAGCGAGCAAGAGAGCAGTTGACTTTCACCACCTAGCCCCTCTGTTTGACATCATGTTTTCTTAATGAGAGCCAGCTGCCCCCAACATCAGCATTCTGCTTCGTACCAGCATGAAAAAACATGAAAGTTAGAACTTTAAATATGTCCAGATTCCTTTGTACGCCATGGGCAGTATTAGCCTGCTCGTCAGCATTACAATCAATGGTGCCTGTGATCATCAAGGGTGGAAATGAGCGCTTAGCCTTGGAGCACACTCACACAGGATGAAATACTGCACATTCATTATGTAAACATTCTGGTTTGCTGAGCCATGTATGAGCTGTTTTTCAATGTATTTAGACAATAGAAAACTAAATAAAATAAATAAAAAACAAATTTTTCTGGTGCTAATTAATAAGCTCCACCCCATTTTCGGGGGGTCTAAAAGCTTTTGCATCTGTGGCCAGTTATTGCAGATATAATTTGTTCTTTTCCAGTAAAATCAGTTTCATTCTCCCTTTTCAGTTTCATGTCTCTTTTATGATTTGCATAGAACGAAAAAAAAGAGTTTAATGGAAATGTTGACAAATATCTCAATGCAACTATATATTAACATCAATAATGACCTCTGATAATGTCTTGCTATATGTAAACAAAAACATAAACACTTATTATTTTGAATATGAACCATACACTATCAGGCCACTTCATTAGATACACCTTGCTAGTGCTGGGTTGGACCCCTTTAGCCTTCAGAAATGCTTTAATTATTCGTGGCATAGATTCAACAAGGTGCTGGAAACATTCCTCAGAGATTTTGGTCCATATTGACATGACAGCATCACACAGTTGCTGCAGATTTGTCACCTGCACATCCATGATGTGAATCTCCTGTTCCACCGCATCCCAAAGGTGCTCTATTGGATCTGGTGACTGGGGAGGCCATTTAAGTACAGTGAACCCATCGTCATGTTAAAGAAACCAGTTTGAGATGATTTGAACTTTGTGACATGGTGTGTTATCCTGCTGGAAGCAGCCATCAGAAGATGGCCACACTGTGGTCATAATGGGATGGGCATGGCCAGCAATAACACTCAGGTAGGCTGTGGTGTTTAAATGATGCTCAGTTGGTCCTCAGGGGCCCAAAGTGTGCCAGGAAAATATCTCTCACACCATTACACCACCAGCAGCCTGAACCGTTGATACAAGGCAGGATGGATCCATGCCTTCATGTTCTTTACACCAAATTCTGACCCTACCATCTGAATGTTGCAGCAGAAACTGAGACTCATCAGACCAGGCAATGCTTTTCCAATCTTCTACTGTCCAGTTTTGGTGCCTCAATTTCCTGTTCTTAGCTGACAGGAGTGGCACCCGGTGTGGTCTTCTGCTGCTGTAGCCCATCTGCTTCAGGGTTCGACACGTTGTGCATTCAGAGATGCTCTTCTGCATACATGGTTGTAACAAGTGGTTATTTAGTCACTGCTGCCTTCCTATCAGCTCGAAACAGTCTGGCCATTCTCCTCTGGCATTAGACATTTTCACCCACTGGATATTTTCTCTTTATCAGACCATTCTCTGTAAACCCTACAGTTGTACAGGAAAATCCCAGTAGATCAGCAGTTTCTGAAATATTCAGACCAGCCTGTCTGGCACCAACAACCATGTCACATTCAAAGTCACTTAAATCTCCTTTCTTCCCCATTTTGATGCTCGCTTTGAACTTCTGCAGGTTGTCTTAACCATGTCTACATGCCTAAATGCATTGAGTTGCAGCCATGTGATTGGCTGATTAGATATTTGCATTAACAGGCAGTTGAACAGATGTACCTAATAATTTGTCTAGTGAGTGTATGTTGATGTATACCAGATGAGATTTCCTTCTGAAAGAAGAAATATTTGACTAGCTGGAATAAGTGAGGTTTTCCTTGAAAAAGATGTCTGGATGGCATATGTTGCTCCAAAATCTGTATAAATGGTGGTTCAAAGATGTGCAAATTACTCTTGTCATGTGCACTAATGCACCTCATATCATCATGAAAGGCTTTGGAATTGTGTGCTGATAACAAGCTGGATGGTGTCTTTTCTCTTTTCTGGTGAACATGGCATCCATGATTTCTAAAAAGATTTTGACCGGTCAGACCACACGACAGTTTTCCAAGTCACCCCAGTGCATCTTAAGTAGCCCAGAAAAGATGGCAGCATTTCTGGATCATGCTTATGCTTATTTTTCTTTGCACAGAAGAGTTCTAACTTCCATTTGTGAGTATAGTGACAAACTGTATTTCTGAGTCTATGCAGTGATTTCCACAATAGAATTGTGTTTGTTTTATAATACAGAAGCATCATAGTATTTGTGTTCAGACTTATTCCTTGCATAGAGGTATTTTTTGATTTTCTGAATCTTTTAGTGATATCACGTAACTCAAATTATATATCTTCAGTTTTACTTTGGTAATCATTATTCTTAATTAAAGTACATAGTCTTACAACCTGGTTAACCCCATGTTTGCTTCTGAAAAACTCTGGCTCCATGAGATGCTCTTTTTACAGTGCCTTGCAAGAGTATTCATACCCCTTGAACTTTTCCACATTTTGTCACGTTACAACCACAAACCTAAATGTATTTTATTGGGATTTTATGTGATTGTCCAACACAAAGTAGTGCATGATTTTGAAGTGGAAGGAAAATGGTACATGGTGTTCAAACCTTTTTGCAAATAAAAATATGAAAAGTGTGGCATGTATTAGTATTCAGCCCCCTGAGTCAATACTTTGTCGAACCACCTTTCGTTGCAATTACAGCTGATAGTCTTTTGGGGTATGTCTCTACCAGCCCATTCGTCTTTGTAAAATAACTCCAGTTGAGTCAGGTTGGATGGAGAGTGTCTTTGAACAGCAATTTTCAACTCTTGCCACAGATTCTCAATAGGATTTAGGTCTGGACTTTGACTGGGCCATTCTAACAATAATGAATATGCTTTGATCTAAACCATTCCATTGTAGCTCTGGCTGTATGTTTAGGGTCGTTGTCCTGCTGGAAGGTGAACCTCCACCCCAGTCTCAAGCCTTTTGCAGTCTCTAACAGGTTTTCTTCCAGGATTGCCCTGTATTTAGCTCCATCCATCTTCCCATTAACTCTGACCAGCTTCCCTGTCCCTGCTGAAGGAAAGCATCCCCACAGCATGATGCTGCGACCACCATGTTTCATAGTGGCACAGTGGGGATGGTGTGTTCAGGTTGATGTGCAGTGTTAGGTTTCCGCCACACATAGTGTATTGCATGTAGGCCAAAAAGTTCAGTTTTGGTCTCATCTGACCAGAGCACCTTCTTCCA
>VUQI01059040.1:0-10891 GCA_015106735.1 Paratilapia polleni
AGCACATTATTACTTTTTGATTAAGATGCCAAATTACAGTTATTTACTTGCATTCCTGAAAATTAGTTTTAGTGATTGAATGTTATGCCTGATTAATTTCTGACTTCTCATAGAAGTCCAGTGTGCTATAAAAATGTGAATTTAGTTTGAAATTCTTCACTCCTGTTCAAAATAGTAAAACGTTGAGAACTCACTGAAAAGGAAAGAGTCCACATTAAAGCACTTTGTGATGCTGGGTGGTCTTTCTCGTTTTTATGATAGGTGGTCTAATAAATTTGTTAAGCACTGTAAATAGAAATATTTTTGGGCACTGCTGTTCTTCAAACTGTCTCCTGTTATTAATAAGTCACATTCCAAGACAAGAATATTCTTTTTTCTAGACTAATGCTAGGGTCATGAATACTGCCAAAAACACTGGATCTGTGCATATACCATAGACAGATTATGGCAAAGCTTAAGTAAAAAATAATGCAAATACTCAATACCTTAGAACGTGTATGCTCCTATATGAGGTGCAATCCAAAAGTTAAAAAAAAAAAAGATAAAAAAAATAAGAAGCCTTCAAATTCAGATTTGGCCAGTCATACCTTCAAGGTCTTCTTCTCAGGTGGTCCAGATAGCTTCCAGTGCACTGCTATTTTCAGATCATTTCCTGGAACTACAGACCTCAGACTTGCACAGAGCGCAAACATGAACCTCTGTGTCAAACTGACCCTGAATTTCATGTGGAGGATCATTGGTGGTGATGAAATATAGGTCCTCGTCCAGCTTCAATAAGCAATTTTCAGGCAAAGAGTTCACTGTCTTCAAGCCTGAAGGCAGCGCGTCAAAATGGTCGCTGTTGTTCAACATTCAAGTTCTGCACTGTGAGTTTTTCCCCCAGGCTGAGTCTGTCAACACTGAATTCCAATGTACAGTAGCATATCGAGGCATCTGAGGGAGAACATTTAGAGGAATTGATGCTATCTGTGGTACGTGTAAGCATGGCATGTTGTGTGGCCACAGAGAACATTAAAAATGCATGGGTTTTTTGGCCAACACAATCTTCACTCACTACCTGTACCACTCACGAGATTTGCCTCCCTGTGACATTATCCTCTTCAAGTTGAAGGATTACCATTTTGACACACTGGTGGAGCTCCAGTGCCCATCGCCAAGGGGCAAGGGGACATCAAGAGACTTCCACTGAGAGATCTGATGAAGGCAATAATGTGACACTTTTAAAACATTTGGCCCTGAACTTGATTTATCTAGCAACTAAATCTAATTAGAATAACAATATAGCTGTGTACAAATACAATTTATATGTAAAAGGGTGGGTCAAAATCAAATAGCAAATTAAAGGGGTTGCATTGAGCTAAGACCCTCATTTTCGATCTCTGAATTCAAATATGCAGACAGACGTATGATGTCTGTGCGTGTGATCATGCACCACTGTCCACCTGCTGTATTTCAGAGGGAAGGTGCACTGGCTGTTAACCACCCATGAATACAGATCAGCAGCTTGTTGTGATGTGGCTAGAGGTTTGTGACGCGGCTCAGCGGAGAACTAACTAACCACATAATGAGTGATCCTTATCAGCCCAGCAAGAGCCACACAAGTTTAAGTGAAAGGTCTATGCACATGTGCGCACACGCACACACACACACAAATATTCTGTCTCTCTCAACATTCTTTCTTTCTTTCTTTCTGACAAAAACACATCTCACAGATGGATACAGAAAATTTAGATTTAGATGTCCACGATAATGAAGCTTCATCTAAATCATCCAGGTGTCACAGTTTTTGGAAGAATGGAGCCTAATTCATGCAGAATATTTCATCCCAATCAGGGGAGATGAGGTTGAGAAACCATGAAACCATGTGCAGATGTAGATATTGTAAATGAAAGAGAGGCTGCATGCTTGCAACTCTAGCTTATGATCTTTTTACCTTTTGTTATATTAATCACCATGTGTCTGAACCCATTGGCTTCTTAATGATACAGTAATAGCCAGTTATCGCATTATATAACTTATAATGACAGGCGATTCAAATTGTTTAATTCTCAGGGCAAACATGAACATTAGAATATAAAAATAGAGATCACAGAGGGGAAGGGTTTCAAGGAAGAAATTATCCAAACACCAATATGTTTATATTGCAGGAAAAAGCAAAGGCAACATAGAAAAGAGTGTAAAAAAAAAAAAAAAAATCTGTGTGTCTAAAAGAAATATAAATATACATCAAGGCCAAGCAGCCTTTAGCACAGGGTTAAGGGTCTTTTAGAGAGGATGCAGCAATGGCTCCTCAAACCCATTATTTCTATGGGCTTGACTCATTCCATGACAAAGCATTTGCACTTACACCAAACTTTGACTGATGTGCAAGAGGATGAAAGGCCAGCCGATAGAAAGTGTCTAGGGATCCAGATAGCAGCAGGCACAGAGGCAATATTGAGGAAAAAAAATGATAATGTGTGTGTCTCAATTCCCTAAATAATATGACACAAGTTTGTGTTCATATCAAGATGCTGGGAGAAAACAGTTTTCATTCAAGTAGACATGTAAAGTGTGAAATGTAAAAGTTAGCATGTCTGTCAGTAGCTTGTTGTAGGTAGGTAATATATGTAGGCATTGCTTAGATTTGTTATGTGCCAGTCCCAAAGGCTTCACAGATCTGTGAAAGCTTTAGAATTTAGGTAATGAGGAAAAGAGAAAAAATGAAATGTTATTATAACTATAATTATTGCATAATTATAATAACAAAATATTTTATTGATTGATTGATTATTACCTTAGACCTGGTAGAAGACATGAAAAAAACTCCACCTAGTTTGTTCTCTTCCTTATCTTTCTTGAAGTGTGGGCAGAACCCAGCAGCAAAGCTCATAAGTTAAAAAAAAAAAAAGTGGTATTCATATTAAAGTGAAAACTATGTACTGAAAAAAATGATTGCAGACATGGTTTAGAAAATAATTTCATGTAATCAATTTTTTAGAGTATCTGACAAGGTAGTATCTCTTTCTCAAACATGACTTGCCATCATTCTTAGAATGCTACCAAGCATTACACATGAAGAATCTCCTAGTACTATGAGTAATATAGATGGAGTGCAATTAGAGTTACAGCGGAGTGTATGAAATTGCTGGCAGAGTTAAGAAGAAATTATAACAAACACAAATATCTTAATGCAAGATGCTCTCCAAACTTTCAAAAAAGCCAAATCTTTCTCACCCTCACTGAAATAAACTAACTTGTTGAATAAGTCCATCAACTAATAAGATATGCATTTTATGACCCCACAGAGCCAGAAGATGGGACTTAGTGGTACCTTTTATGAGAAATAGATTTAACCACAGCAAGATGGGAAAGCTGGTCAGTGCTTCACCCTTCTGTTCCCAAAATACATTAAACCTCATAGAACAATTAAATATCAACATGTGACGATGTGATGAATGTTTGTATCAACACAGACTAAACAAAGAAAAAAGAGAAACCCCTTTTCTTCAAGCACAAACTTGAATTAAATTTTTTCTCCAGATAAAATGAAGACAGAATCAGATATACTCCAAGATGATTTTAATTTTCTTACTGATTGTTTAAATATGTTTGTGCTTCCTAGCTGTATAAAGAGTGCAAATTTATACTCAGCTGTTTAACAACATGGGTCCGCCCTCCTGTGGCCCCACCACCAGCACCATAGGGCTTGGTGCAATGTGTATCAGGCAGCAGCCAAGGGTGGAGGCTGATCTGCGATCCCGGGGTATTGAAACTAGCTCTTGGACATGGAACATCACCGCTCTGGTGGGGAAGAAGCCCAAGCTAGTGCGTGAGGTTGAGAGATACCAGTCAGATATAGTTGGGCTCACCTCAATGCATGGCTCGGACTCTGGAACAATCTGCTGGAGAGAGGCTGGACTCTGTTCCAATCTCGAGGTGCCCTCGGTGAGAGGCAGCGGGCAGGGGTGGGTATACTTGTATACTTGTATCCTTCCAGTTCAGTTGCAGGGTGCCCCATCTGGGGACTCCGTTGACCTACTGGGGAACTTCAAAGCTCACATAGGCAATGACAGTGAGACCTGGATTTGATTGGGAGGAAAGACCTGCCTGATCTGAATCCGAGTGGTGTTCTGTTATTGGACTTCTGTGCTAATTTCAGTTTGTCCATAACAAACATCATGTTCAAGGATAAAAGTGTTTATAAGTGCATGTGGCCCCAGGACACCCTAGGTTGCAGCAGGTCAGTGATCAATTTTGTATTCGTATCATCAGATCTGCGGACGTCTTGGACATTTGTGTGAAGAGAGGACCTGAGCTGTCAACTGATCACTACCTGTTGGTCATTTGGATCAGGTGGCAGGGGAGGATGCTGGACAGGCCTGGTGTGCCCAAAGTGAGGGTGTGCTGGAAGCATCTGGCAGAGGCCCTGGTCCATGAGATCTTCAATTCCCACCTCTGGCAGCATTCCCAAGGAGACTGGGGACATTGAGTCTGAATGGACCATTTTTGCACCTGCTCTGGCAGTAGTTGACTCAAAAACTTGGGTGTGGGAGTAGTTTGGTGAGGCAATAGACTTTCAATTGGCCCTTGCCACATCTGCAGTGATGTGAACACTGTACTGATCTGTTGTGGTGAAGTGAGAGCTGAGCATGAAAGAGAAGCTGTCGATTTAGTGGTCGATCTACATTCCTACCTTTACCTATGGCCACAAGCTCTTTGTCATGACCAAAAAAATGAGATCACAGATACAAGTGGTGGAAATAAGCTTCCTCCGAAGGGTGGCTGGACTCTCCCTTAGTGATAGGGTGAGGAGTTCAATCATTTGGGAGGGATTCAGAGTAGAGCTGTTACTCCTCAACATTGAAACAAGCCAGTTGAGGTGGTTCTGGCATCTGACTAGGATGCTTCCTGGGTGCCTCTTAGGTGAGGTTCCGGACATGTCCTACTGGGAGGAGGCCCCAGGGCAGACCCAGGACATGCTGGAGACATTATATCTCTCAGCTGGCTTGGGAACACCTCTGTGTCCCCCTGGATGAGCTGGAGAAGGTGGCCGGGAAGTGGGAGGTCTGGACTTCTCTGCTTAGTTTGCTCCCCCTGTTACCCAGACCTGGATAAGCAGCAGAAAATGGATGGATGGATGTTTAATCAATGGTTTAATTTCTTAGGTGGTTATTAATAAAGAAGACAGCTACTAACACCTACCTTGAATAATACATCTGTGTTTGGTGAATCTTTGAATTTGCCTCCAAAACTTCACATATAAAAATATTATTTTGTGTGCTTTGAATTCATTTTTTTTGTAATAACAGCTTTGTTTTGTTTTATCCTTCAAAAAATAGTCTAAGCTTTAAAGTTTGTTAGAAGTGGTAAACTGGTTAAATACTGTAATGTATCTTCAACAGTAATCTCATGATTTGGACTTTCTCTTGGAGAATGATTTAAATATGTGTCAACCACCTGCTGCTTGGAACCATTTACAGCTGACATTTTTGTTTTAGCATGACATGTAAGACTTTTTTTCTTTTTTCTCTTACTAATTTTTAAAGGATCTGACCACAAAAAGCTGCAAATTTAGAACCCTGCCAGAAAGTTTTCTGTCTCACCAGATGATTCATTCCAAAATACATCGACAGTGAATTGTTTCAGAATGAACAGTGGGGCAAATTTCAGTGGATTATTAAACTGTCAGTAACTGAAATAATAAAGTAGACTAGCATATTTAACTGTTCCATTTTTTGTGGAAATTTGAGTTTAGGTCAAACTTCTGTCAAGAATGAAATGAAATTGAATTTTTAAACACATTAAATTTTTACCTCTAGGCCTCAGTAGACTTAAGCACTTTATAAATTGGGCTCTGATTAATGCATTTTAAAAATGACAACTTCTGCGTATTTGAATTGCAAAATCTAAAGTGTCTACATGTTACCAAGAGATGGATTTTCTGCAATGCTACACATATGTGGTTCTAGGTCACCAACTGTTTGGACTATGAGCACCACATGCCAACTACTTGACTATTAAATTAGATTACATAATATGTTGCATATCTTGAACTGTCTGCAGACTCAAACTGAGAAAATTTAGTTTCACACTGGGAGTGAGGTTCATTCAAATGTTCCCATACTTGCATCATGAGGGGATCCAAAGTGAATAAACTCAATTTTCCACTTTGGAACCCAGTTTTATTGAAAAGCACACATTTTCTTGTCATGTGGAGGAGCCATGCTTCTTCAAACAGACTCGTAACTCTTGTCACGTGGGGATCTAATCTGAGTAAATGTGGGGAAATGAAGTAAAGGTGACCTACCTAGCCCCACAAATAACTTGTGCTTTGAGTCAAGAAGCAAGGCCCAAGGAACATTATGCAGATAAAATAAGTTGTCTAACCTTCTTTGGGGGTATCTTATCAACAGTGCACCACTTTACATAGCTACTGTATGTCTCCACTCTCATAATTTACCTGTGGAAGCAGTCAAGCCCAAAAACATGTAAATAATAGGGCAAGTTTGAATTCTTTACTGTTTAATAATTTAATTATAATAATTTAGTGGGAAATAAACCAACAAAAATAACAGACCAATTTCCTTCTTTTCTGAGTGCTGCTTAATTAGGTGTGCTCAATTATAGAAATTCATAAAACTCATCAAATTTCATAACCTGTGCCTAACATGTTTTTTTTGGTTTGTTTGTTTGTCTATTTGTTTTTGTTGTTTTTTTGTTCCACAGTTTACACATGCTTTTAATACAGCCCAGTCACCAGATAGAAGACATCTTTGGGTTTGTAGCTTGTTCCATGTGGAAGAAGCTTTATTTTAACCCAAATCATTAACTTTTCCTAAACATAAACAAGTTGTTTTGGTGCCTAAACTTAACATATCTGTAAAAGAAAATAAATGTAGTGATAAACAAAATAAACAAAAAAAAAAACAAAAACAAAATGGAAACAATTGGTTTAAGTGCTGTTGTTAACATACACATCTGATGAGTATAGACTGTAAAGACTGTATACAGTACTGTACAAAAGTCTTGACCCACCCCTCATTTCTTTATTTGCCTAAGAAAATGGGAAATATGTGCAGTGATTTATTGAAACATTTGTGACATACGTGGAAATACAGTACATAAGGCAAAAACAGAGATTGTACAATTCTAACAAGCTTGAAAGTCAATATTTTCAATATTAGCCTGAACTCTCTTAGGCAAGCTTTACTCTAATTTCTTTAAGTAGTCTTCAGGAGTAGTTCTGCAGGCTTCTTGAGGGACATCTAGAGCTCTTCCTTAGATGTTGGCTGCCTTTTGTTCCGTTCTCTGTCAAGATGATCCCACACTACTTCAGTAATGTTGAGATCCAGACTCTGGAGAGGCTAGTCCATGACTGATAGTGTTCTATTGTGTGCTTTTCTAACCAGGTATGCTTTTCCTGCATTGACAGTGTTTGGTATCATTGTCATGCTGAAAAATCAAGCCGTTGCCAATCAGATGCTTTCCAGATAGGATTGCATGGTGGATCAAAATCTGACTGTGCTTTTCTACCTTCATAATTCCATCAATTTTGACTAGATCCCCAACACCACTGGCTGAAATGCAGCCCCAAACTATGACAGAGCCTCTACTGTATTTTACAGATGGGTGTAGACACTCACTGTTGTACTCCCCTGCTCTCCTGACCTCCTCTCCTCTCCTGACAATTTAAAGCGAAAATTTCAAATTTGGTTTCATCACTTCATAAGACTTCTTGCCACTCATTTTCAGTCTAGTTCTTGTGTAATTTGGCATACTTCAGTCTTTTTTCCCCATTCCCCTTCCTTAAGAATGGCTTCTTGACAGCTACCAGTCCAGTGAGACCATTTCTGATGAGGCTTCAGCAATTAGTAGATGGATACATTAAGGCCCAGATGCATCTCTCAGGTCCTGTGTCAGGTCTTTGCTGGATTTCTTTCCCTATTTCTTAAGGACATGACTTTCAGTTACTGTTCATCTGCTGTACATAGATTTTTGGGCCTCCCACTTCTTCTTTTGTCCTCCATTTGTGTAGTTTCCTCAATTTTTTTAAGGACACACTGCACACCATGATGAGATATGTCAAAATTTCGGCTAATAACTCTTTGGGAATCACCTTGTTGGTGCAAAAATACTGTTTTGGCCCCACTGGAATCAGACAGGATGATAAAGCAGTGTATGTTTTTGTGCACTGTCCTTCTGTTCTCAGTCAGATTGACTTCTCAGTAGTTTGGATACTGTACAGACTAAGTTGTGGAGGGCACTGAAACAAACTACATAAATAAACTATTATTATTATTTGCCCTATTGTTCAGTGTTTGTTATTTGTGGTTGAGGTTAAACCTGTAATTTACAGCAGATAATCATGGTTGCAATATTAGTTGAAGCTTTTATATATGGCTGAGATTCAGTGTTTTTATTTTTACTGTACATTGTTCCATGAGCTTTTGAATGAAAGATGCAATAGTGGGTTGCATGAAAGCCAACAAAGAGGGTCCAGAGTGTTTCTTTTCAGTGTGATTATCCCCTGTAGAGAGTAGTCTGTGTGGTGATGAGTACAAATGCACAACTGTACCACAACAAAGGGGCCAGTATAGAGTTTTGAATACTTGTAATCAGAACTCATTAGTTTATACTTTGTAACTATGCATGAGAGACATAAACATATGTGTTTCTGATGTAGAAAATGAGTGATTTGAAATATAAGTTAAGGAGGTTATTTATGTCAAACTACAGCCACTATCACTGAACATTTCACTTTCCATTCCACCATAAACAGCATACATTTTCAATTGATATCAATGAATAAGTTCATAACTTTTTTCTTATTAAGAGTCCTTCTTTAGTCTATAATTTAAAAAAATAAAAAAAAATTTCCTCTCTTTTTTGTTGACTAATTTACAAAGTCAAAATTTAATTTAATTTACAGTCATGAAAATTTTTCAATCAGTTAATTTCAAACCACTGCTGATACTGGCTTTATATTTGAGTACATTACACCGATGAAGAAAAAATGTACAGATATTCATTAATTGTAATGCATGTAATCTTTGGGGTTGTTGTAGCTAATCTTAGTTCTCAAAACAGGTACTGCATTACATCTGGATGCAATTATTTTTAATTAGCTGTTGTGCAGAAAATCAGCAGTAAGAAACTGATGTCATCATATATGAACTGTGAATAATATTGCTAGTGTCATGGTCCCTGTAGGCCTGGATGTTTTTTTTCCCCCTTTCTCTCTCTCTCTCTCTCCCTCTTCTCTCTTTCTGTCCCTGTGCACTCAGGTGGAGTAGTGGACCAGATTTTCTAGTAATCAAGCCTTGCAGTGTTTAAGGACTGGCTGGTGCTCTCATTCCTCGCCAGATCGTTGTCACCTTATGATGGTAATCAGGCCTGCCGCTGTTAACTCTGTTTTCCTTGTGTGCATTCAGTCAGTAATCCTGCTCTCTCATCTGTTTCCCAGTGAAATCCCTGGTGAGCAACAGCTGAAGAAAAACTCCTCTCTCTCTCACCCAGGATGATCACAAGTTCCTCTCACTGCTACACTGACCTGCTCCACTCAAGCCAGTCGCCTTCTGTCTGGAGGAAAATTTCTTACCTTAATTCACCTGCATGCCCGCTCTCCACCACTCCCTTGCTCCCTCTCTTTGGACTCCATTCACCATTTAACACACACCCACACACACACACACACACACACACACATCCCAACTGCAAGAAAGACACAACTAAGAACTCAAGTCCTAAATTCAACATTCAAAATCAATCTCTCATACTCACCTGGACCTTGTTAATCCTTGTTCTCCTCTCCGAAAGATATCCCTGACCAGTTCCGATAGAGTGTGCACTTACCAGAGTCTGTTTATCCTGCCTTTGATTAAACCCTTTGTGTTTTTTGCTACTTAGTAATAAAAGATCTGAAACTGCCGCTGGTTTCCGAGTTCTGCTTTTTTGAGTCCTCGTTCCTGTTAATCATGACAGCTAGTTTTAATAGTATACATCTTTTACTATGCCACCCTCCTGCCCCTTTTATCTTAATCCTTTAGAAAAATGAGAATAAATCAGTTTTAAATATGGACGAGATACTTTTAGTATACCTCATTCTACCCATTAAAGCGACACAAACCACTTTGTTCCTGACTGATGTCAGCATATCTCAGTGTTCATCAGAGGCTTTTAACCGAGGCTTAGCTGGTAATATGGTCTGATTTGTACATGAGGTTAGTAGTAATATGACAGGTTAGGAACTCAAGGAATAATATTTCTCAAAGAATCAACTAAGTTACATACAGGGCATTTTATAGATTAAGTGAGCTGTGCAAGAACATATATATCTTTTGCAGTGAGATAGTTCACTATGGAAAGATGGATGAAATGGAGGATCACAGTTCTTACAAAATAGTCTGAGTCAAGTCATTGTACAAATTAGCAATGGGGATTTGTACTGAGAGAAGCTGAGAGAAATAAACACTTTAAAATATGATAGTTTGTAGTTTATAATCCTCATTGAGTTTGTAGTCTGACAATCCTTTAATTTGAAATCATATTCATCCCAGAGGTGGTGCTGTTTCCTTCAGTATTGCAGTTGAACTTTGTTAGCACATGAAAATAAAGTCATGTCAGTTGATGCATACTTAACCCGCCTGACTCTGTCTTCACTCTGTTTTCTCTCTGTTAGTTTCTGTAAGCTCAGTATGTAGGTCAAAGCCAGACTGAGAGAAAGCCTTGATTTCCATAGAAATATGACCTCCACAAGGTATTATCACTGCATATGACATATTGGGAATATTCACACACATACAAACATGCAGTCATCACTTATGGCCCAGTAGAAGTGGTGGTGTATTTAAACCCTGCCCTCTGCTTGTATTTTCATTATTTTCTTCTTATTTTGCTGTGTTTGGGACAT
>VUQI01059042.1:0-10262 GCA_015106735.1 Paratilapia polleni
GTCGCTATCCACCTGTCAGTCAAAGAGGCCACACCCCTAATAATGCAAACTTTAAGCCTTAATACAATTTAAGCAGGTGAGTTATAAACAGGTGCTATGAAGGAGGAAATTCACTACAGAGACCAAACAGTTTTAGTATCAGGCTGTAAACATGTTTATTTCTGCTGTAAAGTTGGACATTTGAACATGGGAGTCTGTGGGGACTGACTCACTGCTGGAGCCTCTGGTGGACGTTAGAGGAACTGCAGTTTCATGTTTCAGCCCTGGAGGCTTCTGATTGGTTGGAACAAACTTCCAACAGCTTTAAGAGTCAGTTTGGTTTAACAGGAGAATGTGTGTACATACTGAAAGAAAATGACTAAAATTATTCAGATCTTTAAACGCTGACGCTGAGTCGTCTTAAAGACCAGAACCACCAGACGGAGGAGGTGACGGCTGTAATTCTTCTTCAGTGGTGCTCAGTCTCGGATCTGTCTCGCTTTCGTTCAACCTGTGAAAACAGGAAGCTGGATGGACTCTGAGAGTCTCTGGACTTTGTGTACTGGTTGTTTTTCATGCACTCCTTTAAGTCTCATCAGTTTTGTGCAGATGAAACCTGTCGCAGAGTTCTGGTGTGTCCTGTTTCTTGGATTATTTTCTTTGTTATTCAGTTTTACGTTTCATGTCTGAGGATCCTGGCACCTCCCAGCAGGTTTGTCCTTTAATTCAATCTGAAACAGACCGTCCTGTCCTGCTCTGTGACACGTTCAGGTGTGATTATCACACAGTGAGATGTTTGTGTGTGTGTGCTGCTCACAGCGACCACACTTTGTTCCTTTAAAGTGAAATAATATGAAGCAGAGGAAAGCAGGAGCTCTGAGAGTTTGGATGATCACAGCTGCACCTCGGCCCTCGCCACCAACCATCAGCCTTTAGTTTTCTTTTCATGATGTGATGAATTCATTGACAGATTGTTGCAGCTCTGCTTATGATCATCAGAGTGCATCAGTGGTTTCTGATGGTTTTCCACTTTGTCTGACTTCATGGGGCTGATCCTCAGCACCAGCATCACAGGAGCAGATGCCTGCAGCTGCTCCAACATCTGGAAAGAGCGGAGGCTGCCAGAGCAGCCGTCCACTTACTTTTGCCCGCGTGGGAGCAAGCAGACGTCCAGAGCTCATTTAATTTTTCTGAAATATGAAGCAGCGCTGGAAGCCGGGCTCTGGTTGCACTTGAGAAAGGGGTCATTGTGCGACATGAACTGTATGACATCCGATCTGTGTCTCCTGGAATATCTGAGGGCTCGGATCAGATGCCTCTTAATCTGCTCTTTCTCCTGTCAGACAAACGGGGATGGAGGCTGCCGAGCGGAAACTGAAGGTTCAGGCGTCTGAGTCCAAAAATAGCTCGGCTTCACGCCCACAAACAGCATGAAAACGTGAAGGAACTGCAGGCTGACATCCTGCTAGCGCCCCCTGCAGGCTGCACATGTTAAGCTTACAAAGTGCGGACCTTTCTATAAAGTGAGGACTTTCCTCATGGACATTCATTTTTGACTTCTTGGAAATGGGTACACCTCGCAAAGTGAGCACATATCCAGGAAGTGAGGTTTTTCTTCAGCTGGTAAAGACGTTTTAGAAAGATGTTCTAATGTCTGAAGTCCTGCTAGCATCCCCTGGAGGCTGCAGTGCTGCGTTACAGCCACAGTCTGAACAGGAAGTCTGTCCTGTCCACGGCCCTGAACGTTCCGTTTCATACCGTAAAGCTTTATGTTTGACTTTTGACATTTCGCTGAGATATTCTGTCTTCTCTCCTCTTTGTGTCTGTAGCTTCAGCGTACGCCAACCTGCAGCAGCACCGCTCTGAAGGCGTCCACAAGAAGCAGTCCCCGGTGGCCATCTACGTACCCCGGCCGGATTACTTGGAGGGGGACGAGGACGAGGACCTCATCAAACCCAAGAAACTGGTGAATCCAGTCAAAGCTTCAAAGAGTCACCAGGAGCTTCACCGCGAGCTGCTGAGCAGCTGCAAACGGTAACGCTCAGATCAGTTTTTACTGTCTAACAGGACCTGGTTAAAAAAGGGGGACACGTAGACATAAAGAAGTACGCTGGTGACAGGGTGGACTGAAGGTCAGGCACCGTCAGGTCCAGAAGGAGGTGCACAGTGATCGTTTTTATAATTTTGCCTCTGTGCACCCCCTCCATGCAGAGGATGTGATTGAAGTTCAGACTTTGAGCTTTAATTCAAGGGGACTGTGACTTTAGTCACATCCTGATGGTTTAAAATCCTCTGTGGGGGTGCACACAGGCAGAAACACAAAAACCATCATCATCCAAAAACCTCTGGACCTGACGGCATCTGTGGAAAACCTTTCTGGAAATTAATACAATTTTATTAAATGACAACCTTTAGAAACATGGAAAGGCTGGGATTCTGTAGGAATTAAAGATGTTTGTAGAAAACAGGTTCAGACAGCACGTGGGACGCTTCGGAAGCTCCGACATTTCAAAACCGTGTTTCACACAGGAACTGTTTTGGAGGTGGAACGGTGTTTAAAAGGAGGAACTTCTCTCTTTTTAGAGGAAAAACTGTTTTTAAAAATGGGAATATTTTTGGAAAGGTGAACTTTTAGTTAAGTGGAAACAGTTTTTACAAAGAGCGTCGTTACTTCTAAAGGTGAGCAGGTTTTATGAAAGTAGGAACATATTTTTAGACAGCAGGAACAGGTTTATAAAGCCGGCTGGGAGGGAAAGGTTTTCACTGAAATGGAAGCACGCTGTTAAAATCAGAGGAGCTTCTGAGCAAAATGAGGAATTTTCTTTTTAGACAGAAGGAACCTTTTTTTTTTTACAGGAGGGAACTGTGATGAGGAAGTGGAGATCTGCTGAGGAAGATGGGAACATTTTTAGTCTGGACTCATCGTTTACCTGACACCTGCTGACCAATCAGAGAGCAGCAGCGTTTTGTGGTGACAAACGTTAGATGATGTAAATAGAGTCGGTCGGGTTCACAGCGTGTGCAGTTTGTGAGGCAGACGCTGCTAAGCAACAGCCTCCCACCTCGCAGGCCTCCGCCGCTGAGGACGCTGGGAAAGTTCTCACCTCATTCACAGAGTGAAGGCAGCTTTATCATTCAGCAGGAGAAGTGAGGCATAAAGACACCGAGGAACAAAACGGCTCTGACAAACACAACTTTATTTAAAGTCCAGCCACAAACGCGCTGCGGCTCTCACTGAAAACCTTCAGAGCTCCTGAAGCAGCAGCTTGTGATCGCAGCGAGTGGCTCCTCAGGACTGTGGGAGAAAATTCAAGGAAAGAGACGATGAGACGCTCTCTTTCCCAGTCTGTCCACAGTCCACGTCTGTCTTCATACGAGCTTTTTATACGTGATGTACTCGGTTTGAGTCAAAGAGTGAGAATTAAAGTGAGATTTGACGTGCACAGTGATGTTTGTGTGAGGAGACTGCCCTCTGCTGGATCCAGCACTGAACTCCAGAGTGTGGAGGGTTAATCACGGTGATCCGTTCTAAGGAAGCAGTAACAGAGAGCTCCGACGGGCCGCGCACCGGGAGCGGAACCAGCACGTGCTGGGTGCTCGAACGTCCAGGACACGGTTTGGTGTTACAGCCGGCAGCTGCGTGCTGTATGACGTCTGTGTGTGTGTGTGTGTGTGTGCGCGCGCAGAGGGGGGGTCAGCGTGGAGACAAAGCCCGAGCTGCAGCGGGTTCTGGAGTCCAGGAAGAGAGATCAGCTGATCAGGCAGAGGAAGGAGGAGGACGAAGCTCGCAGGAAGATTTCTCCTCTGGAGGCCGAGCTGCTCAAGAGACACAGGAAGCTCGAGGAGGTGACACACACACACACACACACACAGAAATACTTCTCTCTTTTTAGAGGAAAACCTGTTTTAGTTTTTTAATTAGCTTTAATTTAATTAGCTTAAAGCAGTAAAGCTGTTCTTTGTCCTCTGAGTGTTTCTGGGCCTTTAACTCTTCTCCGTGCTGCTTGGAGTCGGTGACATTGTCCCAGAATCCTCTGCTCTGTTGCAGCTGATGTGAAGGACACGGACCCAGAAGTTTCTGTATGTCCTCTGTGTTTTGTCCGTGTCCTCCTGATCCTGTCTCTGTGTTTGTCTTCTCAGCTGGAGAGACAGCAAGAGCAGCAGCAGCAGGAAGACCTGAAAGCTCCCGAGTTCGTCAAAGTCAAGGAGAACCTGAGGCGGACGTCCTTCCATAGCAAAGAGGAGAAAGAGGTGTAGAGACGGAGAGCACGTCCTGCAGGGGACAGAGACATGCTGTCCACTTGGAGGACACTGAGAGGCTGAGGAGGAGGGGACAAGGCTGCAGAGGACGGAGACAAAGATTGTTCACAGGTTTACAGACGACTCTGAGGACACTGATGCTGACAGCTGGACAGAACAGCTGGGAAGTCTCTCAGCAGCTGGAAACAGGTGGAAGTGTGAAACTAAACACCTGAGACTGAGCAGGACAGGTGATAACAGCTCAGAAGGGAAACAGGACATTTAGGAGCAGCACAAGGACACCGGAACAGCCTCTGTAAACAGACGTGTGCGTATCTGAAGAGTTAATGAGCAGCATGTTTCCCGCTGCAGACAGCAGGAGGCGCTGCTGCACAGGCAGGTGAACAAAAGGCTGAACTCATGAATCTGATTCTGCTCCTTTGAGTCTGTTCCTGTAGTCTGAAGATGGTTTTCCCTTAAAAATATTCTCCTGCACTGAACTTGTGCCTAAATCTCACCTGTGAGACTCTGTCTGATCAATAACCGATCAAATACTCTGATTACTTCCCTTCTTCTTTGATTTTCTACATGCTAATCACATACACAGATAAAGCACTGACATTATCATGTTTTCTTTATTTATGACAGATTTTTAAAAGTACTGAGTGAGAAGCTGCTGAGGTTCTGCTGTAGATTTGAAGCTGTGAGCTCCTCACAGAGGAACCTGCAGGTTCTGGAATCATCTCTGCTTTTTGGAGCACTTTAGACTTTTACTCACTTTTATTTGTATTTGTTGTATTTTCTTTAATGTGTTCAGACTCTGAGCCTGAAGCTCGCATGTGTTTGTTGACCTGAAGATCATTAAAGGACTAATCCTGCTCTCTGGTGTCTTTATCAGACCCCACCTGTACACGTTCTGTGTGTCATGTATGTTGTCCAGCAGCCGAGAGCAGCGGAGGTACTGTATACCTGAGCACCAAGAGTGCAGCGCTGCCCCCTGCTGGATGATCTGCAGCTGTCCTCAGGAGCTGTGATAGACCAGGCCAAACACCTGGGCAGCCTGACCTTCAACATCTGGAACAACATGAAGGACATGGTCTGCAGTCTCTAACTTCCTCCAGCCACAATCAGAGCTTCTGTGAACACTGAGGAAAGGAGCTTCAGTGCCTCCTTTGTTACCTCCTTTAGCAGAGGAGACACTGGAGCATCCTTTCTGAAAGGAGAGGAGATATTGGCATCCCATAATTCATAGCAACACTCCATCAGACCATTCATGAAAACAAACCATCAGTGTGACTGACAGAGACTCAGATGGTGGAAATGTTCATTAGTAACCTGCAGATATGAGTGCTAAACCCTGAGCTGAACTCTGAACACAGCTTTATGAAAGAAACAATCAGAATAAAGATCCTGAACTTTATTAAAATGATCAAAGTCAGTTTCAGGTTCTCCATCGCTCACTTTCAGTTCATGAATTCATCTGACTTCAGTCACAGAAAGTCTGATTAAAGGAGGCGTCGCTCTGGATTGTCTCTGCAGCACCAACAGGTGTGACAAACGGGCCGTTTCCTCCTCTCTGACCTCAGTGATGAAGTGTTTCATCCAGCCTGCACTGAGAGCTGATGTGCTGAAGTCTGTCAGATGATCACTTTGTAGTCCATCTTCAGGACACTGGAGTTCCTCCTCAGCAGCAGCATCCACCCTCACATGAAGCAGCGTGAGTCAGAGCAGCCAAACGTCTGTTTCCAGAAGTCCTCACAGATTCTCCTGCACAGAGGTCACAGAGCAGTGAAAAGGAGGCAGGAGGTCTGATGGTCTGCAGCACTCCTTTAACACATGCAGATGCTGCATGGGGCACGTTTAGATGGATCTACTTGTTTTAGCTGCTTGTCCTGTAAAGTTAAACTTCTTAAACTCTGAGAAAAATGTGTTTTGTTAACATAAGATTTGAATTCCCGTTCCAAACACCTCTCTCCTTCTGTTAAAATGTCTACATCATCTGTCTGCCTCTCCCACTCTGATCCAACACGTCATCAATCGTTACCGTCTGTATTTTATTGATTACTGAAGCTTTTTTCTTATAGGTTGTGTTTAATATTTTGGCTGCTGTAATGCAGGAATTTCCTGTCACTGGATAAATAAGAACAGATTAATTAAGATAAAATATGCTTCATATCTTAAAGTTAAGGGAAAGGAGAAAACAAAGTGTCAGGGAGTGACTTATAAAAATAATATTAGTACAGAGTACAGAGACTGCACATTCGACAACAGCAGAGAAATCAAATGATTTCAAATGTTACATTTAAAGATGAAATGATGAATAAAACCTGCAGACGTCAGAGCAGGTAACTTCCACCTGACGCTGTGATGTTTGGGTGGAGCGGAGCTCAGCTGCTCTCTGTGATTTATCCAGCAGGTGGCGCTGTGTGTCCGCTCTCTGCTCACCCTGTGAGAGGAAGAAGGTTCACTGTGAGTCTGCAACAACAGAATTAAGAATAATCACCTCAAACAGCAGCTAAAGCGTCTGATCAGCTTGTTTTTGATGTTTGGGATGAAGAATCAAATGAAGAAGCTCTGATTTCATTTCTGGGTTTGCAGACTGAAGTCTTGAAGCTTGTCTCAGCATCTTTTTAAAGCATTATTTAAATTAACTTGAACTTCAGAGGTCACTGGGACATAAAAACTGTGTTTATAAAATCACCATCAAATCTGATAAAAACACGGTTTAAAGGTTTTTCTTCCTGGACGCGGTGCTGTGAATTCACAGATTTATTTCTCAGGTTGTAAATCTGTATTTTTCCGTGATTTGCACATAATTTGTTTAATTCAAATGTTCACCCAATGCTGGCTGATGCTGATGAAGACTGTTGTAGCCTTCTCTTCGCTCTTTAACTTTCTGTTTGGAACTTTTTTCTTTGAATTTGCTGTTTCAGCTTGTTGATGCATCTTTGTGTGTCTGTCTGTGCATTAAATAAAGTTACTTTAACCTGAATGAAATATGATTAACATTTTATGTGGGATCATTTTTTATGGATTTTACATTTTTTCAGACTTGAGTTCATGTGAGAACTCATTTTAAAACACATAAAATTTAATTAAATGTACTTCAGTCAGTAGGTTAGTTGAGTTGAGTGAGCTAGTTTTATATTCTGATGTGTTTTTATGGGTTTTAAATGATTTCAGACTCTGAGTTTGTGTGAGCAAATTAAATTCAAAACTAAAAAAACTTTTCCATTTAGTTAGTAAGTTTACTGAATTATATAATGTTAAATAGCTTATTTGACTAAAAATTTAAAATATATTTTATATTATTTCATCTTCTTTGTTCCTGTGACAAATTGTTCACATTTGAAAAATCCCAAATTAAATTAAATGAAAATAAATTAAATTAAATGAAGCTTGTTAAATTATTTATTGTTATATATTATATTTGATGTGGACAAACTTTATGGATTTTATATTATTTCAGACTCTTGGTTCATGTAAGCATATTAATTTCATTTAGGTGGTTAGCACTGTTGCCTCACAGCAAGAAGGTCCTGAGTTCAAATCCACCTTCTGGCCAGGGCCTTTCTGGGTGGAGTTTGCATGTTCTCTCCGGGTACTCCAGCTTCCTCCCACAGTCCAAAGACATGCAGTTACTGGGGTTAGGTTAACTGGTGATTCTAAATTGGCCGTAGGTGTGAATGTGAGCTCTCTGTGTTGGCCCTTCGACAGAATGGCGACCTGTCCAGGGTGTACCCGGCCTCTAGCTCTATGGCAGCTGGGATAGGCTCCAGCCCCCACCCGCGACCCTGAATAGGAT
The DNA here is from genome assembly GCA_015106735.1 of Paratilapia polleni. Lineage (NCBI taxonomy): Eukaryota > Metazoa > Chordata > Actinopteri > Cichliformes > Cichlidae > Paratilapia > Paratilapia polleni. The sequence goes on from VUQI01059042.1 coordinate 8,024, forward strand.
AAGGGAAGAAAATGAATGGATGGATGGATTAATTTGTTGAAATTTTTACGTCAGCTCCGCTTTATTTTGAAAGTGTGACCGGAAGCTGTCGTGGTTGCGGCGGCTTGATTGCGCAGGTCCGCAGCCACCGGGAGAGGCTGACGCAGCGCCGAAGTCGTCGACACATTCCGGGCTGGAGAGCAGCCGGAGCCGCCTCCCCGCATCGCGGGCTGCATTGTTCACCACAGGTTGAGTCGGCGGAGTCGGTGCGCCGGTTCTGCCGTGTGAATGAGAGGAAAAGCGTCCGTAGCTCCGACCACGGACCATTAATCTGCCGGAGACACCGACAGGGAGCTGAAGAGCGGCTGAGGGGGGGATCGATGTGATTTTGGAGGAGGACAGTAAAACACTCCCGGAGACCGTAAACACCGATTCAGGTAAGACCTCCACACCTGTTTACAGCGAGCTAACGGGGCTAACGGCTCTGACGCATTTGTGCCCGCAGAGGTGAAGCTGTGGTCGGTTCACTTGTTTCAGGACTGCGCTGCTTCACCAGACGTGTCTTTCTTTGAAGAGCAGGTCGAACCAAACTCCATTCAAAGATCTCAGAAATCTGCCGGGCCTCCACTCTGTGGACCGGGGCTGCTGCTCGGCCCTGACCGAAGACTCCTGTTTGGATTTTAGCGCATTCTGGTTAATTCGGCTCCCATTTGATCCACATGGATGGTTGTTGTTGTTGTAGAGTTGAGTTAACCTTTGAGAAGCGGTGCGGGCTGCTCACCACCGCCCTCCGCGGCACAATGTGGGTGGAAAAAACCCCCAAAGCACCAGCAGGAGAGCAGCATGTGAAGTGCAAAGTGTTTACAAAGTGCCCTCGGGCTGACGAGATGGAGGTAACCGGATGTTAAAGACAGTAATAACGCGTTAGTGATGTATCTATCTGACGTGATGTTTGCTGGGAAATCAGGCCAAGTTAAAGCGTGTGGTTTTTGAATAGAGTTTGGTGAGTCTGCGCTGCCTGTAATGCTGCAGCAGACAGTCGGAGGCTGCTGGCAGCTGCAGCAGCTGTCACTCAGATGTTTGGACTCGTTTCATACAACTTCGCTTTCATGACACCTGTCACCTGTTTCTCTCTGAGTCTGAGCAGTTTGTCGACTCTTTCCTCTGCTTTGTGAAGGTAAAGGAACAAACAAAAACATGTGTACACCTAAACGTATATCAAAGCAAGGTAAACAAAAACAACAAACAGTGAATCAGAATACCAAACAAACAGTGAATTCACAGGTCACGGGGTTGCTGTGACACCATACACACCTGTATCACATACATTTATTTTATTTATTTAAGTTTATTTAAACTTCAAGTTTTGTGTTTTAAGAATTGATGGAAGCTCGTCTCATATTTCTGTGTGGAGCAAACTTTTCACAACAATTACAAACAAAAAAACAACAGGATCGTGGCGTCATCATCAGGGGCGTGGCTGTAACTACACACATGTTACTGATGTAGCCTGTCCTCTAATGTTTACAGAACCAATAAACCGGATATGATGTACAAATATTTGACATCTGTACTTTCACTGAACATTTGTAGGACCTTCTTTACCTGTAGTATTTGTAGTTTGTAGTACTGGTACTTTGTAGTATTTGTAGTTTGTAGTACTGGTACTTTGTGGTATTTGTACTTTGTGGTATTGGTACCTGTGTTTAGGTGATTAGGTACTGGTTTTGCATCTGTTCCCTCTGATGTTAAGTGAAATGAGCAGTGTGAGGTGGTGTTTGGATTCTCCCATAGGCTCCCATGTTAAAATGTCCAACTTTACAGCAGAAATAAACATGTTTACAGCCTGATACAAAAACTGTTTGGCCTCTGTAGCTAATTTCCTCCTTCATAACACCTGTTTAAATTATATTAAGGCTTAAAGTTTGCATTATTAGGGGCGTGGCCTCTTTGACTGACAGGCGGCTGTAGCTGCTAGCTGTCTGCTGGGCTTCACCTCAGCTAATTGGAGTCCCTGAACTGGACCTCTGGACCGTGTTTGTGCTGTTGGAGCCTTTTGGAGCATTTTTAATGCAGTTATCTGACCAATAATATGGCTGCTGTGCGGTTAATTGGACTAACAGACCGTCCAAGAGGTCTGAGCTCCAGTTTGGGTGCTCAGTGAAATTCTAGGATTTGATTGGATGTTACTGAGCACTGATTAGCAGGTATCTGTGTCTGTGCCTTGCAAATGTATTGTTTATGGGCACACCTTGATAAC
>VUQI01059057.1:0-10342 GCA_015106735.1 Paratilapia polleni
TAAAAGATGGATTAAAGCTCTGTGCTTATATTAGCTCATATTACTGGCAACACCCATAACATTATCAGATGTTCAAAGCTGTTTATTGTACCTCAAAATATCTAAAACCTTTATTTCAGACAAGGAAAAAACAAGCCCCTAAGATAAAACGCACAAACACACATATCCAGTTAAACCCACAATAACCACCACCATCAGTCCAGACAGGTCAGTCTGACAGTAAGATCCCATCAGCTCCGCAGCTGCAGGAGATGCTGGCTGAGCTAAGTCTGTGTATGTTGTAATCATCATTGCATGAACACATCGGCAGGTACGGATGCCAGACCTCATGTGGGCTTTTTACCTGTTAGAAAACACAGGCGTTAATTCAACTCAGAAGGTAAACAAGCCTCAAAGCCCCCGAACATGAACAGCCTGAAGCTCCAGCGTGATCTGAAGGGGATGGGGCTTAATAAGAAAGTAGTTTATTGAAGGACACTAGCGAAGTGATATCATGAAGGTCAAATTTTTGTTATAGTGCTGGAGATATTAAAAATTAAATAATACTAATAATTCTGGCAACTTTTTTGTGCATCCTGTTCTTCAAAACAAAGTTTCTGTAAGCCTCTATTGTGAATTAAAACGTGCTTACTCAGTCCAGTTATTTTTCTTTTTCCTCTGTACACAGCACTGGTGAGTCCTTAACTTCTCAGCTATCATCAGATCAAAATTTGGATTTACCAAAAATTTAAGTTTCTGAGCAGAAAGCGTAACCTAGTGGCATTCTTATCAGCTTTAGCTCTTTTTGCGTTTACCACTGTGACTATGCTTAGCATGCAGATTGTAGCATTTAGCTCAAAGCAGTATTTCAGTTACTTTAAGTACAGCCTCACAGAGCCACTAGCATTGTTCTTTAGTTTTAGGGCCACGCTTCTGTTGTGTCAAAACCAAGGCAAGCAGTGCTCAGACAGCTTGATAATTTCTGAAGTTTTGCTTACCATACCTGTGTTTGTATTTTTGTGCTCCTTGTACAGTATACAGGTGAAAGGCTCATTCAAAAAGGAAGCACTAAAAGTTGTAGGTATTTAAAATATATCTGTGCTGAACAAGATACCTTAGAACAACATCTGTTTTTCGTGCACAGCCAATGTGCTGCTACAAGAATTGAATCACCAGCCAGCAGGTGTGTTTAAATCAGCATAGGTAATGCCACTCTGCACTGACCAGACAATAACATCTTTTCCTGGAGAAGCCTCTTCTCATTTGTAGAGCTCTTTTTGTCACGCGCCACTGGGATTGGCACTGCTTTTACGAAGTGTTGTGACCAGCTGAGAGTGAATTTATTAAACAGACCCCTTGCATAATGAACAGCTGCACAGATATGGTAGTTAAAACAGTTGATTTATGCTTCTGAAACCTGCACCTCCCTAGAAATGTAACTGCACGTTGCATTGACGCAGCCCGCGCAGGTATGCATAGGCTATGTTGCAGGATCTACATAGATTCAGTACAGAAGCCTAAATTAAGCTTTAGTCTTTCACACAACAGCTGATCTCCTGCAACAAGCAGAAAATGGGAATATGACTGAACTATCTCGCTTTTTCAGTGTTAAGTCAAATTCAACAGCACAATTCCAACATCCAAAATCATTTGCATATTAAGCCAAGGTCAGCCACAAACTTCAGCAAATGCTTTTCCTTTTGATTGAATGATTGATCTCATCAATAAAGACGTCTGAAAACAGAGGGCAGTGGAGAATCACTAAGCTGGTTAAATTGAAGATAATGACCCTGTGATAACGTGTTTTTTTCCAGTTCAGGTGTTGTCTTTGAATGAGTAAGCAATACTAATTCTATCTTGCGTCCTGCATTCTGTTTTCCAGCTGTTAGAGACTACGAGACTGCTGCAAAACACAGCGAGGGTGACCGTCAGATCAAAGAAGATCTGGAAAGAGCTCAGCGGCTACTCAAACAGTCTCAGAAGAGAGATTACTACAAGATCCTTGGAGTGAAGAGGTGGGAACTGGTCATTGGATTTGGGAATTTTAGCAGATCTATTTCAGTGAGGAAATTTAACACATTGCTGCAAAGAAATCGGGGAGGATTCGGCCTTTAAAAGTAGTTTTCTTATGAAAGACTGCATCAGAAAGCATTCCATGTTTTGCTTTCAGGTTGTGGTTTTAAAGGCCACTACTCTACAAATACACCCTACTACTGTTGAATATTATATAATTGATGCCTTTTGAACATGTGACTTCAAAAACTGATAATCCAAGATGGAATACAAATTTAAGGCCATGGAGGCATTCATTTTAACACTGGAGCCAGAAAACTAACTCTGACACTTGAACAAGTATTTTTAGGCCCAGCTTATGTCAAAATGAGGAAAGAGAAGCTGTTCTTATCTTCAACAAATAATGCTGATAATACTCTCCCCGTGGTCACAGAACTGCCCAGAAAAAGGAGATTATCAGAGCCTACAGGAAACTGGCACAACAGTGGCACCCAGACAACTTCCAGGATCCGGAGGAGAAGAAGAAGGCAGAGAAGAAGTTCATAGACATTGCTCAGGCTAAAGAAGTTCTCACTGACCCAGGTAAAGTGTGTATGTGTGTGGGGAAAGTTGTTAATGCAAGCCTAAATATCGCACTTCTGAGGAGCTGCTGTAAAGAGCTTACCATTTATCATGAAGTCAAAGAACCTTCAGATTGTTTAAATTATTTTATTATGGCCCTATTTTGCAGCCCTAACTCTGCTGGTTTAAAAAAAAAGATTAAGTGATTGATTGATTTCTAATTATTTAATAATAGTAGTAATAATAATAATAATAGTGTGTGCTATTTTGTTTTGTTTTCCTGTACTCAAATGTGACTGTGCATGTTTTTCTAGAGATGAGAACCAAGTTTGACCACGGAGAAGACCCCATGGATCCAGAGAGCCAGCAGGGGCACCATCATCATCACTTCCATGGAGGTTTCCACGGCTTTCAGGGTTTCAATCCATTTGGCTCTGGGCCCTTTAACTTTAAATTCAACTTCAACTGAGGTGGCTTACTCTTCAGCACAGCTGGAGAGGATTTTTGTACTTTCCTCCCTATTTAAAAGGGAGATCACTGGCATAAAGGGTTGTAAGTTCACAAGTGTCATAAAAATGTGGAGCCTAAGGTGACTCTGATTCAGTGACTCTAATTAAAGGTGCATCTTTGTTGTTGAAATCATGCAACTCTGAATTCCAGCTGGGGAAGGAAGGCCTGTTGCTTTGCTAACAAATATCTGACTTGTGTTAAGCAGCTTTTGTCTGTCACAAGTAAGATGTCAAATCTGATGCTTGTATCCTTTCCACATATTGTACAATCAATTCACATCCATTCGTAAGAATCTATTTGTACAGAGGTACAGTATTATTTTTATATGAATGGAGTTTTTTTTGAACTGTAAATAAAGAGCTATTTATGTACATGAAAACTGAATAGAGAGCATTGCCTAACAGACATGGACAGAAACTAAATGGTAATAATTGTGACTATCCCTCCTGATCTTCATACTGAAATGATATATATGATGAAGAATAGATTGCAGTCTAAGAAAATCCCTTCAAATACACATTTCAGAGCATGAATCATCCACTGACCTCAACGGTGAACAGAATTCGCAAACAAGTTTTGCAATGATGTTTTGTAGCAAAGATTTATTTTTTTTTATCCACCAAACTGTAATATAAACATTTCTATTTGCCATAGCACAGTGAAAGATGGGTGCCCTGAGACCTGCCTTCCTGCACCCATTTTTTTTTTTTTTTTAAAGTTCACTTTTAAGACAGAAAAATCTACTGTTGACTTCAGTCCAGCAGCAACACTGATCTTGAGACCGTTGATTCCTGAGACAAAACACTGGTTCATTGTGGAATTAAAAAAAAAAAAAAAATTATAAAACTACAGTGAAGTTGAAGATACATAACATGTAAACATACCGTAATAACTTAAAATCCCATACTATCCATAAACCATGACCTTAAGTGTGCAAATGAGGAGTTTTTCATCCATAATATTAAAGTCTCACCTGAGGGGTGTACTACAAAGCAAGATGAATGGGTTAGAAGTATGATGACGCTAAAGCCGGAGTTTTCAATGTCACAAAGTTGGCTCTGTTTACCTGGATAGATGAGCATAATACCTGGTACACCTAACCTGCTCCTGAGGTTAGATTCCCAGTTTTGAATTAGTTTGCTGTAAAAAGCACCAACACTAGTTCTTCTGACGATATTCTTTAAGAGTGATGTAGACTCTCAGCTGTGAGAATAGTCTGTTATATATAAACGCGCTGAGGCGTACATTAGCACGGTCACTGAATGCAGCTCTGCAGTAAACTGTCAGAGTCTACATGCATTCAACTGGTGATGCACAAAATGCATAAATATGCTTCTATGTTTGGCTCTGAGTTGCTTCCAGGTCACTTTTACGTTGCTGGTTTTGCAGTTAACAGAGCACAGATTTGATTATTGGTAGACTATTTATCACAGTGAATGCTCAATCAATAAAAATTTATTTGACTTTTTTGGTAAAACCTAAAGGGATAACCACACGTTCCTTCATTCCACAATGGTGTTAGCCTGTAATTACTTCAGTGTAAGTATACTTATTTATGTTTAAATATGTATATACAGTACATAAATCAGAAATAAATACAGCATTTAAAACTGGCATAGAAAACTATTTTCAGGTTCTTGTGCAGTCGTCTGTGCCATTTGTATTAAAAGTGTAACTTTTTTTGTATTTAATAACTATTTTATATAGTGGTTGAAGAAGTGTTTAAATCCTTTACTTAAGTATAAGTAGCAGTACTACATTGTAACAGTACTCTGCATTCAAAATCTTACGTAAGTACAAAAGGGCTTTAATCAAAAAATACCTAAAATAAACTGAATACTCATGCAAAGTGGCCCATAGTTGTGTGCATTATTAACTGATTAATGTGTACATCATTTTAATGTTGCAGCTGGAGATTACCTTATATAATGCTGGCTAGCTTAAATCATAATATTAAAGCATCATTTATGAATTACATCTGCAAATTAATGTGTAACTCAAGCTTTAAAATAAATGAAGAGGAGTACGATGTACAACATTTGCAGTAGAAGTAAAAAGTAGCCAATCCCTGGCATGACTTTGGAAAAGACCGTGCTCTTAGCTGAAGAAAGCTGGTCCATTTTATTTAAAAGAAAAATCAAAAAATGTGTCAAACCCCGCCCCACTTTACTGCAAGCGCACCCAGAGCCTGAAGTCTAAAGAAGGCCTGAGTTAACAAGTACCATTTATTACCACTGTCATGACACCAATTATCTATGATTGGGCTTTAGCTTTTAGGAGCCAGCTAATGCAAAGACAGCCTAGCTATGTTAAACTTGCTTCACAGTACACCCCTGTTCGCTGCTGAGCCAAAGTCACATGTTGTCAAATTGTTGTCTGGCAAAGACGGACAACAATTTGTTTTACCTGCCTAGCTTTCAGTTGTCTCACAGCATGTGCACAGGTTACAAAGATGGCAGCAGATGCACCACTTTGCATTTACATTTACTTTAAATGAAACATTTGACAGTGGGCTGCCATCTTTGCTTTAACTCAAACACTGGGACACAACTTAAGAAACAAGTTCATATTTTTACCATCTAATGGAGGGAATACTTTATCACATGGTTAAAATAGACCGAGGAGTCGAGAAAACTTCAAAACAACAATTAGTGTTTTTAAACAACTTTCTGGACTTTTCAGATGTTAAAGAAACACTGGTTAGCACTACAAGGCGAATGCATGCCTACACTTGAGGGGACAAATGATGATGATGGAGCTACATGTGCTTGGTACAAAGACTACACCTTCACCCACCTGTGATCCACGTTGCAGTCTTTGAAATAAAAGAGCAGCATAGTTTGTGTATTTTAGGACAGATGTATTCACATTGTTTGCTACTGTGAAAAAAAAAAAAAAGTAACTTAAAATTGTCTGTAATATCCCTCAAAATCATGTAACTAAAGTTACTACCCCTGCCTTTGGACTGGTAGCTGACCAAGCTAATGTTTATAGTTTAAAGCGGGGGCAGGCAACATTTTTTCTGGCATCTGGAAAATCCAGAACAAGCCTTCGGCATATTGTAATTTACATGGCCTGAGAGGAAACTGGACTCCTGCAGCTATTTTTGGCCCTTTTCAGGCTTTAGAAAATCTAGGCAGGGACACAAGACTGTGGCCAATTACAGGGTTTTTTGGGGCAGGTAATATAAGTAGTATAATGAAAGATAATTCTTTCTTAGAACATGCTGTACATCATTGGGTGGCATAAAATACAGAGGGGAGCACTGCAGGAGGAGTACTGTTTCCTAGATTTCTGCCAACAGGAGCTTTAAGTTGTAGATACAGATAAATGTAGGGGGAAAAAAATGAAGTTTAACACTTCTGGTTTTGCCATTTTTGGTTGCTAAGCTAAGATTGGCCAACTGTCAGTTGGTGCGGGGTTTAGCAAATAGTCAGCTAAGCATTAGGCTGACTGCCGTTCTTGACGTAACAACTTTGAAAGCAATTTTTAAAACTGAAATACAGTCAAGTGTCAGTTACAACTTCCGTTTGGCAATTCAGTCAAAATGTTTTGATAACTTCAAATTAAGAAGACATAAAAGTAGCTTTTGAAAGAGTTTTAAATTAAAAAAAAATAAAATTAGATTCTTAGAAATGTGCCTTCTCAATTTGATTATTTGCTTACATTATCAGTGCAATATATGCCCCACTGTTTATCCTTCAACACATGCCTAGACTGAGCTCACTGTTTTACATTTTCTGTGTCAGCTTCATTTTTCAGTAACAGCTCAGCACACCTTGAGTTCATGGCTGGCAGTTAACAATTACATCACGTGTTGATTCTCTAAGATGTACTGAGTGCAGAAGCAGATACGGCATCTGAAAATATCACATCCTCCTCCAGCTGGGGATGTAACACTCCACGGCTATGTTTAGATGGAACTGTCTGTCTTCAAGCTTCACAGGTGGCCTGCGTGCAAAAGGTGCTGCCTCCTTCCTCTTCAGCATGGTGCTGGCAGACACTAAAGTTCATCACGGCGGTTGTCTGCTGTGCAGAGGGGGGCAAAAGTTGGAAAGAAATGCAGAGAATGATCACAGAGGTAGGAGAAGAGGTAAGAATAATCATGCAGAAAAACAGAAAGACTTTACAGTTTGACTTGCCAGTCCTATAAATATGGAGATTAAGGGAAGAGAATTCAATTTTTTTCACTGTTAACCTTTTTTATGTTGTGAAGAAGCAGGAGTCTGTTTTTGTGTAGTTGTGTCTTCCCGTTCCTGGACCTGTCTCAGCAGCTCTTTTATCTCCTTGTCATATTCAACCCACTCAGGCACAATCCTTGCTGCAGCCACTAGCTTGGGTTCCTTAGTCATTGGGTTATTGCACTGGACAAGAAAAGCAGACAAAACACATCAGTCATGCCACCAGTGATACTCTCTCCCAACAAGTCAGATCGTCATTTCTAGCACTGTCTGTGGCAGGCATTTAAACCTAATTTGATTTCCAATTCTGTTAAAAGGACATCAGGCTATGTCTTGTGTCTGCATTACCAAGTGGTGACCTATACTACAATGACACAATACTTCCTATTCCAGTCTACTGGAGCCTGTCCAGTAATTCTCTAAATTAGTTTAGGACACTCCAGGATTGCTCCTCAGTCGTTTTCTAAATACCAATGCCTCATGGACATTTGTAGCAGGGAGGATGCTCTTGCATTTTAGTGTTGTAGCAGCTGCAGCACACAAACAAATAAAGATGATAATATTATATTGTATGTAATATCTTATAGAAACATTTTTCAATTATCAACACAAAAAAGAAGGATTAAAAGAAGAGGACAAAAGACACTTCACTGCCTAAATAAAAGGAACAATTTGATTTGATGCTGAATTTTTGGGAAGCCATGTATGCCACTTGGCTTCCCACATTACTAATTAGTATTGCACAGTCAAATCTAACTGCCATGGGACTCACCAGGTCTATAGTCTTAGCTGTGACTTTAGAGGCGTCATCACACCATGTCTCACACCACAGCCACTCCTGAGGAAGAGACTTGATGGCTACCTGGTGAATCATGTTGTTAGGAAGGTCCTACAAATATCACAAAAAATATGATATATTAACAAGTACATGAAGTCTTGAAAGAGCAAACTCTGCACCATATAATGCAATCCATGAGTTATGTACCTGGTCCAGGTTAGACAGACTGTTTGGGTCTTGGCTCAAGGCTTGGTACTGGCCTCGTAATCTGTCCCCGGCTGCAATCTTACGGAACTTCTTTAAATCGACTACATATAAGGCGCTGGAAGAAATATGAGAGGAGAGCGAGAGAGGACATAGAAAGCAGGTGTGAGAAAACCATTTCCTGAAAGGGAAAGCCCACAGGATTGAAAATAAAAGTAAATGAAGATAAATACCCCAGGCACATTCACATTATTGTACCTAACACAGTATATTAATAAACCCAAAGGTGCGGAATATGTAGTTTCACTTAACACTTATTAGATTTAAGCCTCCCTGAGGATATTCAATGCCTTATGTTTTTCTTGGTCTCACTGATCACATCTCATCTTTGCTGCTTTTGTCCTGCACCGTGGTTTTCTGACTTTTCTTGTTCCGACATTATCAGCCGGTGGTGAAGTGAAATGTTCTGTTCTCTCTGTTCATCCACTCGCTGCTGCCTGATTAGCCATCACATTGACAGAGGGAGAATTCAATACCACAAGCCTAGCAAGGAGCAGAGCATTTTATTCATGACAATGATTTATGATTTTACATGTGCCATGGCTGTATACAAAAATAAGTCACTCAGCTCTAAAGCCCACCTATGTAAATAGCCTCTGACAATAAGTCAGCTGCAGTTTTGTAATGTAATTTTTTTTTTTTTAAATACAGTCATGGTAAAAAGAAGGTACACCTTCTTTTAGTTCTAAGGTTTTACGTATCAGGACATAAAAAATTAATGTGGTCTTTAGCAGGTCTTAAAATTAGGTAAATACAACCTCAGGTGCACAGCAACACGTGACATATTACACCATGTCATTAATTATTTTACAAAAACTAAGTCAAAATGCAGAAGCAGTGTAGCATAAGAATTAAGAGGGTAAGTAGCAGCCAGGTGCTGCTAATCAAATGCATTTGATTAATTGATCATCAGCAAGTGTGAGCACCTCTATAAAAGCGGACGTTTTGACAGTTTGTTGGTCTGGGGAATTCACGTGTGTGTTGACACACTGCCAAGAAAGAAAGACATCAGCAAGGATTTTAAAGAAGCAATTGTTGCTGCCCATCATCTGGGAAGGGTTATAAGGCCATTTCCAAAAAATTTGAAGTCCATCGTTCAACAGTGAGAAAGATTATTGACAAGTGGAAAACATTCAAGAGAGCTGTTGATCTTCCCAACAGTGGACGTCCAGCAAATTCTCCCCAAGGTGCAAGACAGTGCTTAGAGAAATTGCAAAAAGACCAAGAGCTACATCTCAGACTCTACAGGCCTCAGTTAGCATGTTAAATGTTAAAGTTCATGACAGTACAGTTAGAAAAAGACTGAACAAGTATGGCTTGTTTGGAAGGGTTACCAGGAGAAAGCCTCTTCTCTCTAAAAAGGACACGGCAGCATGGCTTAGGTTTGCAAAGTTGCATCTGAACAAACCACAAGACTTCTGGAACAGACGAGACCAAAGTGAAGATGTTTGGCCATAATCCACATAGCCACATTTGGTGAGAACAAAGCACAGAATATCAGCGTAAACACCTCAAAACAACTGTCAAAGACGGTGGTGGAGGGGTGGCAATTTGGGCTTGTTTTGTAGCCACAGGACCTGGGCACCTTGCAGTCATTGAGTCGACCGTGAACTCCTCTGTATACCAAAGTGTTCTAAAATTAAATGTGAAGCCATCTGTCTGATAGCTAATGCTGAAATTATGTCATGCAACAGGATAATGATCCCACACACACCAACAAATCTACAACATAATGGCTGAAAAAGAAAAGAAGCAAGGTGTTGCAATTGTCCAAATGGTCCAAAGTCTAGACCTCAACCTGAATAAAATGCTGTGAGGTGACCTCAAGAGAGCTGTGCATAAATGAATGCCCACAAACCTCAATGAACTGAAGCAATGTAAAGAAGAGTGGGCCAAAATTCCTCCTCAACAATTTGAGAGACTCATAAAGTCACACAGAAACCAATTACTTCAAGTTATTGCTGCTAAAGATGGTTCTACAAGCTACTGAATCATGGTGTGTATTTAGTTTTTCACACACTGTTTCTGCATTTTGGCTTAGTTTTTATTAAATAAA
>VUQI01059058.1:0-26560 GCA_015106735.1 Paratilapia polleni
CCCCCCCCCCCCCTCATCTTTTCTGTGTATAGTTGGCATGTCTCTCGGCCGTCACCGACCAACCAGCCAAACCCGGAGAAAAAAACAGATTTTGGCTGCCAAAGCAGTTCAGTGTTTCTGTTTTTGTTGCCCTTTTTTTCTCTTTGCGCCTGTCGCTCTGCCAACAGACGACAGCACAATCCCAGCGTGACCACCCGGAGAGAGGGAGGCGTGTGGGGGGGGCAGATCTGAGCACATTTAAAGATCGGATTCAGAAGCAGTGTGATCTGTTTAAATCGGTGCTAAACGGCGTCTCTGTCATCTGACTGAGCGCGTCGACAGGCGGAGACTGACATGTCTGTGGCATCCCGACCCTACGTGTAGCCTGCAGGATGATTTTTGGTTGTCTTTGCTATAAAAATTGTCATTAGATTTTAGTTAAAAAATGAATAGTTTCTGTGGGTATTTGTTGTCTTCAAATTTGTGATTTGCCCTGTTTTTCCCGGTGCAGGGAGGATGCAGCACTCAGCCTGTTTGCCTGCCACCATTAAACAGCAGAACCTGAAGAACAACACGCTGGAGCAGATAAAACACGGCGCGGCACGCTGAGCTTACAGGCTTTTGTACAAACAAGAGAAACGTGCAGAGCCATGTCCAGAATAGAGATTTGACTTGAAATGCCCGTCCCGACAAGCCTGTCATCAGCCTGTCTGCCTCATCAGACACATTCCAACAGGCAGTACTGCAGCCTCGGGGTCTTTTCAAGTTGGGAAAGTGTCCCTGAGAAGTGACGTTTGGTTTCTGAGTCTCTTCAGCTCGCTCTGCACCGTTAGCATCAACCAACCAGCCGAAGCTGTGAGTCGGGCAGCTTTTACGGTGGTTTAGTCTTTAGGTGGTGGCTCGTGCTGGCGCTTCGCTGTGAAGACAGTGATCCGTTTCCCCCTCCTCAGTGTAAATCAGGACCTTTGACGTGTCACGCTGTAATAATTCCCACCATCCAGTAACTGCATACAGACCTGGTTCCCTTTGAGTTTCAGTAAGGAGAGCTCATTTGGAAGAACTAGACGTGATTAATGAGATACAGAATTCGATTAAGAAGCTGTTTGGTGATCAGACATCGTAGCAGAACTGATAGCAGTGAGGACAGGACCCCCCGGAGTCGCCGGTGGTGGTGAGGATGAAGATGAAGGTTTGGATGGGGCTCTGAGTGACCCGGGTGAGGCGGAGGAGGGAGGAGGGAGGTTTCATGAATGAGAGCCTGAAAGGCAGAATGACAGAAGAGCACACAGAACGGCGGCTGATTGGCTCACAGAAGGCAGGCAAGAATATGATTGGACTGGAGTAATGATGTCAGTATTGAGTTTGACAGCGTGGGAAAGAGGAAGTCATGTAGCCCAGCAGCCGAACACCCAGGAAAGCACGCAGATGAGTGATTACAGATCTTCCTTATTGAACTTACCCATAAGCTCGATTTTTAGAGTGTAGGATTTCCCTGGTAGTGGGAAATAAATGCTTCCACACTGTGGATCTGTGGATTTGAAGTTGAATCCTAAGTTGTATATAACAGTAATAATGTATGATTGACACAAACCACAGCTGGACCCCCTGCTCTCCTTCTGTATCTGAGCCGTGTGGTTAGACTAACCTGCACCCATCATCACTGTCCTGAGAGACGGGTGGAGAGTTTGGAAGTTCAGCGGTGGAGGATCGAAGAGTGCCAGCCGTCACCAATGTAGGACGGCCCAAGACCATTTCAGACCAGTTCTGCAGTGGACTGGTGTTCTCCTGGTTCTTAGATTTAATGGATAACCTCTCAGCAGAGTCCTGAATAATCGTAGTCTTTTCAGGAAGAGAAGCGAGGAGAGCGTGGCAGAAAGGTTCAGCCTGCATGAACGGGATCAGAGGTGGACACTGAAGGTCACGTGCTGATTGGTCAAAAATCTGCAGATAATCTTTCCCTTCTTCTCCATCATGATCAGGAAAAACAACTTTCAAGATTAGATGATTAAAGAATGATTGAGAAGCAGCAGAAAATGTTTTAAGAAAAGGACGATGAGAAGTTTGTGGCGAGATTTGTTGTGTTCTCACATACCTGCTCAGACAGCCTCCATGTCATGTGACACATCCTCAGTTCTTCTTTTGGTTGCCTTTTTGACAATCCGTACACCTACAAGAGTGTTAGCATAAACCTCGCCTCCATCGCCTTCTCACACACTTTCACATGTTCCACCAAACATCTTCCTGGCTCTGCTTCAGACCCGCCGCTCTTCTCGATCAGGAAGTTTTCCCGCCACCGTGTTAGCATTAGCCAACTGATGCACTCAGGCTGAGAGCTTCTGACCAGGTGAGACATGAAACAGGTGATGGCATTTTCCTCTTTATCAACCTCCTCGCTGTCAGTAGGAGCCTTTGGTGTGTCACACTCTTATAGTTCCCAGCGGAAACAGACTGAGTTCCCTTTGATTAAAGATTGCTGTTGGGTTGTTTTAGCAGACACGAGTACATGCAGGTTCATTCAGAGCTGTTTGTGTGCTTGTATACTGCAGTAATAAATTTGGTTGTCATGAAATCCAAAGCGTGGTTTGGATGGGACCCCCAGACTCTTACCTGTGCTGACTTCTATTCCGGGGAGTTAACGAGAGTTTAAAGTCCGATTGGGTTCAGAAGTTTTTCTCAGAAAAGTTCAGATCTGTGTGGAAGCGGCGTCGGAGACGGAGCTGCCTTTCTGGGAATCATCCAGTAGCTCACCCCTCCTCACCCTCCTCACCCTGTCCCCCCTCTTCCTAGAAAAGCAGCAGTTCGTGTCAGAGAGAGAGCAGGGAGAGCGAGAGGGAGCGACCTCGAAGGCCGCCGAGTTTGACTTTCCCACAGAGAGCGAGCAAGAGTCTGGGTCTCATTGTTTGTTTTATGTCCGAACGCCTTTGGTGTTTGTGTGTGTGTGTGTGTGTGTGTGTGTGTGTGTGTGTGTGCAGGACTCATCTCTCCTCGCTGATTTAACAGAAATATATCTGTTTTATTAACCTCGTAACATCCTCTCAGGGTTTGGTTGGACTTTAGCCACATGCTAACAAGAATCTAGAGGATGTTTCCTTTAAATCGACTCTCTTAGAGACATTTTGGCTTCACGCTTCTTACACAGTAGTGAGATTTATCTTTGGGTGTGTCAAACAGGTAAAAACTGTGTATAAAGCACAGGATGTGAACCATAAACAGGTCATTGGTGACCTGGTGGAAGTTAAAAAAATAGTTTCAGTTTGGTTCACCTTAAAATTCCTCCTCTGGACATTGAGACGTGACTTCAGGTTCCTGCAGCATCCCTTGACCCCGTATTTTCAGATGCTGCTGCGTCTCTGTGTTGTGCAGGTGTTTTAGTTTCTGTGTCCAAGGGTCCGCTTGGGTTAGAGTGATGTAACTTTCATCATCGGAGGATGAACGCGAGGCTGCGAGCGGACGCCTTTCTGTGACTTTATACTGCAGCGCACCATCTGCACCTGCATCCCTCAGGGTCAGGAGTCAGGATAAATGATAGCTAAAAGTGAAGTGTGAGAGTTACGTTTTTAAATATCTGACGGTGACAAACGGGAAAAGATGCCAGGTTAAAAATAAAGCCCACAGATGGGTGTGTATTTTGAACATAGACTTTTATTCTGAAGGCTTTAACTGAAAATAGGGAAAAGAAAGAAAGCAGAAGTTAAATGGGACTAGAAAAAGCTTTTCAAATTAAAAGTATGGATAGCAACATTTTCTCTGTGCTTCTACAGACAGACTTTTATTTTATTTTTTTATTGCATCATGGAGGCAAATGGAAAAAGATTTCAGAATAAAAAGAAAGAGGAGATGGAGGGCTGAACTTTTGTGTTTTTAGACAGAGGTTTTACTTTGAAATGTACATTGGAGAGAGACAGGATATTTAATTAAGACTCTTATTTTGAAGCCTTCAATGGAGGAAACATTGCTCAGTACTTTGATGGCTGGTTTTAAACACAGGCTTTTATTTTGAAGCCCTTGACTAAAAAACATCATTAAGTACTGAAAATGAGAAAAAAACAAAGAAATAAAATCTGAAAGTTAAATGGAACTAGAAGCTTTTCAAACTAAAAGCAGATGAATAGATGGAGGGAAAGTTTCTGAGTTCATAGACTGAACTTTGTGTTTCAGGTCCGAGGCTTTTACTGTGAAACATGCATTTGAGAGAGACAGGTGTGTCTGCGTAGTGTAGTGGTTAACACATTCACTTGGCAAGTGAAAGGTCAGGAGCGGCCTCTGGTGTAAAACTCAAATCAAACATGTGGAGCAACCTGCTGTGGAGACCCCTTGTGACAAGGGAGCAGCTCACAGTAGCTTTAGAGAAAATGTATTGAAGACTCTTATTCTGAAGACTGTGATGGAGGAAGTTTGAGAAGAGGAGCAAAGAGAGAAACTTGGTTTATGGCACTTTTCAAAATAAAGCAGAAGCCTGCAGGATCTGTAAATAAAGAGTTTTAATTTGAGGGGTGTAGGAGGAGATTTACTGGTTTCACTGGTTTGTTTCTGTGCTTCAGAGGCCTTTGGGTTGGTGTCTGTTTTTGGACACCCCCCCTCAGAGGGGGGGTGGAGGCAGACAGTCCGGTCTGCTCCCACGCCTCATTAGCATATTTAATTAACCTGCTGACGGCTGAATGAGGGGAGCGGGGGCGGTGGGGTGATGGGGTGGGGGGCAGTGTGTGAAAGTGCCCTCCAACACACACCCATCAGCAGCACCCTTAACCCCCACCCTTCTCCCCCCTCCCCTTTAGTTGCCGTGGTTTCCGCCTGATGCTCTTTGTTTTAAGCTGCTGAAGCAAACAGACGCAGTGAACAGCATGCAAAACAAGCCTGATAAATGCTGCTCTGTGTGTGACGAGGAGGGGCGGCCGGGGGGGTCCTCACTGCAAAAAGTTAATGTTTTTCAAATGTAACTGAACTACACAACCTCGCGGCGGCACGGTGCAGGCACAGCATCCGTAAAACGTCTGCTCCCGCCGTGGACGACACGAACACCTCAGAAATCAAACCCACAAATAAGAAATCCACAGAAAGAGCTGCACACAGAGAGAGGGAATCAAACCATAGTCTCTTCTCAAATTAACAACTAATTTACAGTTCACATGGCAGCTGTTATAATGAGAAACAGTAAAGCTCACAAAGGGAGACTCAGCGACAGATAAATATGATCAGTACAAACTGCATAAGCATCAGAAACTGAAAAGCTGAGCTGATCTGAGTGCAGTGAATCATTAAAGTGAAACCACATCACTTCCCTCGGTGCTAAAACCTTTTCTGCTTTACAAACGTTTCTCTTCCTCTCATTCTTGATTTTCCTCTTGGATTTCCACTTAAAATACTTTTCATGTCACATATGTGAGGCCATGTAGCTGCAGCTCTCTGTGCAGCTCTGTGTAAAGTGAAATGCTGAATACCTTCAGCCTGAGTCGTGTTTTCAGGCACTTCCATCACACTCAGATATCTTTAATGTCTGAGGATTAAATGACTGACTTTGTTCGTGTTTGCCTCACTTAAAAGTTTCACTTTCCTGGATGTTCTAACTTCACCGGCTCTCAGTCCAGCCCTGAGTCATGGCCCTCCCGGCACGCTCCAGGGGGATGATGGGTAATATTTCTTCCACTCCCTGCCTACTTTATCTGCAGCGTGGCCGATCGATGCCCCCGAAGCCGCTAAATCATTTGAAAGAGCGGAGCTGCACCGGAGCAGAGAGCATGCTGGGAGAAACAGAGGCAGACGCAGAGAGCCTGCTCGCACACACAGCACAGAGGGTGAACATTTCCCATAATCCTTGGAGCTGACGGACTACAGGCGTTTGTCTCTGTCCAGCTCAAACATCCCCAAAGACAAAACATCAAATCTTAGTCGCATAAAAGAAAGAAACACAAAAAAAAATACACACGACAACGTTATAAGAAAATACAGAAATCTGTAATTAAACAGCAGATAATTCAGCTGATGATAGAAGCTTAAAGCAGATCTCAGACGCTTGCAGCTCATGTTTTGATTTGAGTTTCATGTGATTTGGAGGTTAATCTGCTTTAAAGGCCCTTCTGTAAGTTACTGTGTAAAGAGTTTATAACCTCCCAAAATGAACAATCAACAGAATGTGAAGAAACAGTTGCTACCACTTTGAAAGAAAACGTTAAAAGATGAAAACATTTCAGCACACCTTCTGGTAAAACGCTGCCCCCTGTTGGTGAAAGGTTAATATTTGCAATGGGTAATTTAAAAAAGTACCTTTAAGTCACAAACGTATTAATAAAAATGTTTAGAGGAATGTAACAGAAATGACACTGACTTTTGGTAAAACCTCAGATTTCAGTCACATGAAATCAAATGAAATAATGAAGGTGGGTCAGAAAGCTGAAAGAATACAGTGCACACCTGTGTTCATTTCTGTCATCAGTTGTTTTTATCATACTGTACGGTGAAGGCACTGTTAACAGCCCACGCTGCAGCAGCTGAATCTAATGTGTGTGTTGACACTCTTCTTACACACACTCCTGTGAAAAACTGAGTCCACCCCCTGGTTCAGCAGCTTGTAGAACCTCCTTTAGCAGCAATAAGTTGCAGTGATGGTTTTCTGTGACTGTGGAGGAGTTTTGGCCCACTCTTCTTCACAGTGTTGCTTCAGTTCATTGAGGTTTGCAGCATTCATTTATGCACAGCTCTCTGAAGGTCCCACCACAGCATTTCAGTCAGGTTGAGGTCTGGACTTTGACTGGACCATTGCAACACCTTCATTCTTTTCTTTTTCAGCCATTCCATTGCAGATTTGCTGCTGTGTTTGGGATCATTGTCCTTTAGAGAGAAGAGGCTTTCTGCTGGAAACTCTTCCAAACAAGTCATACTTGTTCAGTCTGTTTCTAATTGTGCTGCCATGAACTTTAACCTTTAACATGCTAACCGAGGCCTGTAGAGTCTGAGATGGAGCTCTTGGGTTTGTTGCAGTTTCTCTGAGCATTGCACGGTCTGAGCTTGGGGTGAATTCTCTGGGACGTCCACTCGATTGTGGTATTGTGCTAACACACACCTGAATGCTCCAGAGCAGTTAATCCAGTGCATTTGTTTAGCAGCACCTGGCTGCTACTTACCCTCTTAATTCCCATGGAAGCAGTGAGGGTGGACTTAGTTTTTCATAGACTGCAGAGAGTCCTGTATACTTTGCCTCCATCCTCTTTCAGACACTTACACTTACAGCAGTTTTGCTTCCTCTGGTTCAGATCCAGTGCTGTTAGGTTTCCAAGTACCTCTTCAGTTTGCCCGGCACCAAATTCTCCTGACTCTTTCTTTGGTGATGGGTCCTCTGCAGCGATGGGCAGTTGTGGTTTCCTCGAAGTGATCTGTTTCCCCCTTTTTTAACCATCCAGCAGCTGCATGTGTTGGGCAGACTGAACGGGACTCGATCAGACAGACGTTTGTTGTGTTCTTTGTTTTTCATGTGAAATCAGTGTGTACAAAGTACTGATGCCTTCAGTACTTACTACTGATGTGTACTTGTATATTGCAGTAATAACATGAGGTTGTCAAAAAAATCAGAGAACTGTTACAGGTCAGATTCTGTTGCGTGCCAGAAATGTCTGCCAGTTTAACTTGTGTCTCATATGAACATGTTATATGAGATGCTTTTATAAACCATGAAGAGCAGAGAAATACAAAGATAACGAGTGCTCCTCTTCAGGTGAAAATGATTTGTCCCTTTGTGTGAGCGCAGTCGCAGCTGATTGGATACCTCGTGTTTGTTGTAGGACAGCTCTGGTTTATTTCTCTGAGTGATCTTTAAAACGAGCTCCTCGTCTTCAGATATTTCAGTACTCCACCTCCATCCTGCTGACCTCTGGTCTGTTGCTGACTCTGAGGTTCTGATACTGAACTTCAGCGGAGGCTCTGACTTCACTGAGCGTGTGCAGAAAGTGTGACTGAATCGGCTTCAGCAGCTGGAGTCTGCCAGTCAGTCTGCTGTGTGTGTGTGTGTGTGTGTGTGAAACCCAAGTCTTGTGGTATGGAGATCAATACACACACACACACATTTACACACATGCTGATTCACTCAGAGTCATGTGTTTGTTGCAGGATTGCAGCCACAGTTGACGCCGTGTTTAACACAGTGTAATAGGGCGCCTGTGGCTCAGGAGGTAGAGCAGGTCGTCTCTAATCGGAAGGTTGGTGGTTCGATTCCTGGTTACCCCAGTCTGCATGCCGAAGTGTCCTTGGGCAAGATACTGAACCCCAAATTGCTCACGATGCGCTCATCAGAGGTGAATGTGTGAGTGAATGTTAGAAAAGCACGTAAGTGTAGAAAAAAGTGCTTGTATAAATGTGTGTGTGTGATTGGATGAGTGAGACATTATATAGTATAAAGTGCTTTGAGTACTCACATAGAGTAGAAAAGTGATATATAAGTACCAGTCCATTTAACAGAGACGTGCAGAGCTCACTCTGTTTGTACGATCTGTGATCATCCCTGTTTTAACTCTGTTTGGAAGTTTCTTCGTGTAACTGAAGAAACGTGTGACATTCCATTGGAAGCTGGTTTTATCTGGACTCTGGACATGGTTTCAGTGATTGGACGAATACATCGGACTGAATGTTCTTCTCTGTGCTCAGCTGTGGGCGGGACCTTTCTGTAGCCCGACAAACATTTTGATGAATAACTTTCTCAGCATCTGGTCTTGGATGAAAAATAGAGTCGGGGATTTGTCGGGAAACAAGAAAATGCAGTGACATTTTTACTGATTTCTTATTTGAAAAAGTAACTAAAAAACTGTTTACTTGAATTGTGAAGCTAAAAGTAATCTGAGTACTGTAATGCATTACTTTGTAACACCAAACGCTGTCCATCACCACTTGTGTTAGTGTGTATGTAAGGAAGGTGGCCAGTTTGAAACTCAGCCGACCGTAACCCGCAGGTGCCGTTCGGTTCAGTTTCTGACTTTTTATGAGTTTATTATGAAAGGGTCACACTTCCTGGTTGATCATGAGAAAGTGTATTTACATCTTTTAGTAATGATAAAACATATTTCATGATAACTTTAAAAGGACTTTTTGAAAATGAGAAACATTTCATGTTAGAACAAGAAACTGAGACGGAGGAGGAAACAAACAGGAAGCTGTAAAACTGCTTCTATGGTGGTGTTTAAAAACTCCCAGCTGTCAGTGAACTAACCATCCCATCAGGACAGACACCTGAGCCTGTGTGTGTGTGTGTTCAACCTGTTGTTAGGTGTATGTTTTACCTTTGTTGTTGTTGGACTCATTCTCATCTCTGTTTATGTTTCTCCCTGCAGAAGCCGGCCAATCAGAAAGCCCGAATCAGGCCAGCGAATCAGACATCAAGGAGCAGCCAGAGAACGGTGAGACGTACACACTACACTGTACATACTGTACACACACACACACACACGCACATTCCTCAGCAGAGGTTGTTTGTGTGGATCAGGGAAGTGTGTATGGCAAATTTTTAAGGGTGTGTGCGTGTTGATGGATGTCACAGCAATGTATGAGTGTGTGTGAGGAGGATATCCTCTCTGGTTTGTGTGTGTGTTAGATCCTGACCCTGGTGTTCAGCTACGTGCCTGCAGACACACACACTCAGACACACACAGCTGGTCCTGATTATTCCTGTTGGGAAACAGAAGCCTCCGCTTCCTCACTCATACTGATACGACTGCTTCTCCTGGTACTAATAGTACTAGTACCACCTGTAATACTACCACAGGTGTAGATTTCAGTGGTGGGGGCGACACAGGGGACATGAAGTGTCAGTGAAGTTTTTGGTGCTGCTGGCAGATGTTGGTGATAACCCCCCCTCTCCGTCTGTCTGCCCTCCCTCTCCTCTCAGGTCACCTGGGTTTTCAGGACAGCTTCGTGACACCTGGAGTCTTCACGGTGGCCGAACTCGTACGAGTCTCACAGAGTAAGTTCACCTCCCGCGCTCTCTCTTCCTTTAAGGAGAGCGAGCGACAGAGCGAGGCCGGGCACTGATTGGATTGCAGATCTGTCATCGATAGTGGATCTAATGTAATTCCTCCGGACCAAACCAGAGGCTGCCTCTCTTAATGAACACACACACACACAGAAAGAGGACAGCAGCTGCATCAAAGCAAACTCCCCTGTTAGGATTCAGCTGCAGTTTTGTCCTGTTTTCCTGCTTTAATGTGAACATAAATACCTGTTTGTGCAGTTTGCACCTAAAATTACAAAAACGTGGAAATGAGTTACACAAAGAAACTGAACCAAGGTTGATGTACGTGACAGGATGTTCCTGGTGATGAATTTACTGGATAAAAGTAGAAAATCTGGCAAAATTGAGCTAAGTCTACTGGACAAGGTTAAACTGTGGCCATACGAGCGTTAGCTGTGCATCGACGAGCCTTTTGTTGATCACCATCTTTGATCATCAAATCATGTCTCTGAAATCAACATCTCTGAAATGTTTCAGTCAGATTAGCAGTTAGCAGAGTGTGGCTAACGTTGGCAGCCGGTTAGCGTCCTGTGTCCGGTTAGCATCGCACGGTTAAGTGTCACCTTACTCTGAAACGGAAGCCACATTTTCTGCATCACAGTCCTGCAGACCTGCACCGGTTCATGCAGCTCGCTTGTTTACAGCTTCCCAGCACAGAGAGAGGAGGGTGCAGCCATCTGTCAGGGCTGCAGCCCCAGCTAGCAGAGGGTGGTGTCATTACACCTTTGAACCAGTAACTGCCCCTACACATGAATAAAACAAGAATAATGCATTTAACCGATTTCTGGTGCAGACGAGCGAGGGCAGCAACGTTTACCTGAGGACCTCCTGGTAACAGCTGTGCATGGAAACAAGATTTATTTTAATTTTTTCAGCTGTAATAGTTAAAATGTGGTTTGTTGAGCTGCATTCGGCACGGTGTGTGGTGCTAAAAACAACACCAGAAGTTTATGTGTTTACACATCTTCCATGGAAGATCCCGCTTCCTGATTGGCTGGCAGGTGATAGAAAACGGATTACGATCATGGACCGTTCACACTTTGTGTCCTGTTTATTCCACAGACACAGAATACCAAATGTAATCAGACTCACTTCTGCACTTCTTATCTGGATTATTTCAGGATTTGTAGGCCGTATTTCTGAGCATCACGGTTTCTGACGTTAGAATTTAGCTGAACAGTTCCTGATTTTTATCATTCACTTTTTAAATATGAACAGAGCGTGAAACATTGTTTTACTTTACTGCTCACCATTCTGCAGTTTGTACCTCATACAAACTGTTGTGTGTTGAATCCTGTCTGGAGATTAAACTGATAGCTAACCACGCCTGAGAAGAAACCCTGCAGCTCAGGTTGTAAATGTCTGGTTTTCAGGTCGGCGTCGTCTGACTAAAACCACATTTTTAAAAGAATGATTCACCCTGTAAAATAAAGAGAAAGTAAAGAATTTAGAAAAGTCAGAAACTTTGATTCGTGATCTGCTGCCAATCAGCAGCCTTGCCCTCTGAACTTTTTTAATTATGAGGAAATATCAGCGACAGGCGGGGTGATCAAGAGACCGCAGGGTGGAGGAGAGAGAGAGGGGAGGGGTGAGATGGGTGTCCGATGGACAGAAAGGACGGGAGAGAGAGAGAGAGGCGGGGGGACGTGACCTTTAAAAAGTGCCGACATGCAGGAGAGAGAGAGCGAGAGAGAGTGACAGAGAGCGCAGGGGGATCCATACGAGTCTGTCGATCGCCCACCGCTAACAATAGGCGATGTAAAGTGCCTGTCAGCGCACACACAGACCCCTGATCAAAGAGCCATCGATCACACACACACACACAGTTATCCCTGCTTGATCAGATGCTTGCATGCAGCTGCTATCTCAGTCACTTAATGACACTCTGTAGACTATAACTTGTTCTTTCAAATTAAAAGTATCAGTGAAATCAGTGAAACTTGATGTTCTTACAACATGTTGAGGTGAACCTTTCCTGCTCATTTCAACTCTTTATTTCTATCCTTGACCTCTTCTGAAGCAGCTTTGCATGATTCACTGTTCAAAATAAGCCTTGGTGCAACTCCTCAGTTCACCTGCCGTCTGAAACAAGCTGTTTCAGCTCCTGTCCCTTTAACGCCACTCTAACTAAGAACCCACTTTCTTCTGATTGGCCAGCATCTGGAAGGTTATTGGAGGGACTGTGCACATACGCTCCACCTCTGTAAACTATATACATAATCATTTAAAAAAGCGTCATTTTTGGTTCTTGATTGGAAGTCTCCTCAAATCCATCCGTGCACGTTGGAGCCTGAATGTGGTCTGGATACATCACACATACATTATATCAGGAGAGTGGACAGCAGGAACATCTGCAACAGCTAACGAGTGTAATATTGGAGCATATTAATGGTAAATGTTTTGCACATTAGACACTTATTGTTGGACATGAGGGTGGATTTTATCTTTCAGACACAAGCTGGGTATAAACATGTCCCTGTTAAAATGTGTATGTGAGGGAAATGAGCTTTAATGTTAGGAAAAACTGAAGGTGAGTAAAATGTTATCCAGCTGTTGTTAAGCGACTGCATACTGTAGTCTGCACAGTCACCTGTTTATATGCTGGAGTTCATTAAATGATTAAAACTACTTTAACACGATAAACATGAGGGCTGCGACCTTCACAGAAACACACAGTCATAGTAGAGCCACACATTGAAACACGATGAATGAATTTATGGACTGATGGTACATTTGGTAGATGCATTAAAACCGTTGTAGCTAATAACAGGAAGTGAAACATGAAACCTGATTTGAGCTCAGTTCTCTTCAAGCTGACATTTAAACATGTTTGTAGATTTCCGTTGGATTGTTGCTGATGTTGTTGGCTCTGTGTGCCTTCAGAGACATGTTTAGTGTATCATGAGTTGTGTTAAAGACTTCAGTTTGTGTTCAGTTCACTCTCCAAGGTCTGTGTTTTTGCGCTGAAAGCACCCAAGACCTCATTTTCAGCGTGTTTCGAGAACTCATTTTTACAAAAAACCATTGTCTTCAAAATTTTCTCCTCCATCTTTATTTACAGTATTGATTTATTTACTGTCTTTATTCACAGTCCACCCCTTTTTGATTTTGATTGGTCAGTGAGATGGCTGTGCTCCAAAGTGCAGTGGCGTGCTGAAGGCGTCTGTCAGTGTTCAGATTTATTGGATTTGTACAGAAAACAGATGTTGAGAGCAGAAATGACGCTGCCTGTGGACACAGACTCTTACAGATGATAACGTTTCCTCTGCAACTGGGTGGAAAATACACCTCTATGCTGATGATACTGTCCTTTACTGTTAAGTGGATGCTGTACATTGTGCTCTTCAGCATTGCTTTGGATAGATGAGAAGGTGAATTCTAAATTTCATGTGACACTTGGGAGCACATTCAGCAGGAAAACTGATTCCTTTAAAGGAATGAATCCTGTTTTTCTCTGTGCTGATCGAAGGAGCTTTCCTATCAGGGCTGGATTATGGCAGTTTCATTCAGGATGCATCTTATTGTTCTGATCATTGTAATCCTCCTCACTATAAGCTGAGGTTGGATGGTTGTAGTTATTTATAAAACCCTAACTAGTACTTTACTCCCTTTACTTTTATTATTACCTTTATTTAACCGGGAAGTCCCACTGAGATCAAATCTCTTGTACAAGAGAGACCTGGCTGAAGTAGCAGCTATACAAACTCAAAACATCTCAGAAATACAACAAATACAACATAAAATACAAGCTCTACAACATAATATACAATATACAAATACCCACAACATTAAATACTAGTGGCTCCTTATGATGCTTTTAAATTCACTAATAGATATGGCATGTTTACGTTTGGGTCTGTCTGTAAATTATTCCATGTCTGAGGTCCATAGTAAGAAATTATCCATCATGCTCAGATGACAGCACAACGTTGCAGCTTTTTTCTGAGTTAAGGAGGTCCAGTTTTACTCAGTGTGAAGCTGAAACCGGAAGTCACATTCACAACAATGAGATGTCTCGTTTTTATCCTTTAATTTTTCATTTCACCTCCAGAAGTTCTTGTTTTACTTGATTATTTGCTTTTAATAGTTCGAATCATTTTCATTTGATTTCTAACTGGTCTTTATTATTTTTACCTTTTTACTTTTTTTTCTTACTTTGTGTTTTTACTCGGCTGTATTCTAAATGAAGCCTCTCTCAGGCTGAATGAACATGTATTCACTCACACACACCATTCAAGTACATTAGCTTTTAACTGATAACCTGAAATGCCTATTGCACACACACACACACACACACACGCTGTGGACTCTCCTGCACTCTAATCCATAAGTGATTCTTCCAGAGCCGCATCGCTGCAAATCTGCTGACCAACACAATGCACACACACACAGGCAGAGGAAGAAAGGGTGTGTGTATTTGTGAATACATTTGTGTCTGTCTGAATGTGTCTGTGTGTGTAAGTATATGAATATATACTGTACCTATAGTGTGTGTGTGTGTTGCACCAGCATTAAAGCAGCTCAGCTCTCTGCTGCCACAGACACTTTTCTTACTCCTCAGTTTGCTCACATTAGAAATATTAAATGTAGACAAAGCTGAAGAATGTTTTTCATCTAATCTTCTATATTAATACAACACACACACACACACACACACACGTCCATATGTGACACTGAACATGTTAGTCGTGGTGTTACGCCAAGTAAATTTTATTCATACAGCCAGATATCATAAATTTGCCTCAGTGATTTATGTAGAAAGCATCTTCCGCCATTTGAGACCAGGGGAAACGTGCTCCAAATCCAGAGTAACACAAGCAAACATGCTGCACATGTCACACAGTACAATGGAAATGTAAGAAAAAACATGAAGGAAGCTCCATCATGCAGCCCCTTCAGTCGACTCATCCGTGGTGTTGGTGAAAGATTTTGGTTGCTTTCTGTTAATATTCACTTCATGAGTCCATCCGTCTGTGCGCTCTGCAGCTTTTCATTGCAGCATGTGTATGTTGCTCTTGGTGAAGATGTTTCCTTAATTTGCTTCAGCTGTACATTTGAGCTCTCAGGGCCACCGTACCTTGGAATGAAAACATCTGTAACATCTTGAAAACAAACCTGGAAGAGCAGCTTTATTTCAGGGATGCAGCTAAACAGAGTGAAACTAAGCCGATGTCAGCAGATTTCTGGCTGAAGACACAGCAGCTACACCCCTCTTGGTAAAAGTAGACGTTCTCCTTCAGTGCCGTTACAGCCATTTAATGCACTTCTAAACACAAACAAGCAACCGTGCAGGGAGGTGCTGCACAGACACTCAGTGGCAGCAGAATAACATTTGCTAGATGTTCCCGCGGGACCAGATTCAGACTCCAACATGTTCCGATGGATTTGAGAAGATTTCCAATCAGGAAACAGAAATTATGATTTCCCACCAAAGAGCTCGTGTGATTGCTTTAGTGTCTGTTTGTTAGCAGGAAAATAACATTATGGATGTGTTTCCATGAAAATGGTTCCAGTCGTAGTGCATAGTCCAACTTAAAGTGAATAAGTTCTGAATTAGCCCAGATCTGGATCCAGGAATTTAAAAAATTATTCTTTACCATCATGAGAAAAGACAAAACTGAACATTTGGAGTAAGAGCTTCACAAATACAAACTGAAATAAGAAACACTGGGAGACATCATTTTGATGTTAAAGAAAATATGACAAACTGATCTGAATCCAGATGTTCTTCTGGACTCAGTTCCAGCATGATTTCTGGCTCAGACTGCTGACGTTTAGAAGGTTTAAAGTTGGTTTCCTGAACCTCCACCCCAACAACAGGAGGATAAAGCAGGGGTCAACGCTGGGCTTGGCTCCTCAGCAGTCAGAGGAAAGCTGGTGTAAGGACATCTACAGGAGGAGGACCTGAATGCAGAGCATCTGGAGTCAGAATAAAAGCCTGAAAATCCAAATCTGTAACCTGGGTTAGGTAAGGGTAACCCCAACCCCAACCCTAACCCTGTGCCTGAAACACTGCACTACAAAAAGCACAAGTGAGTAGTTAACTGATGGGAAACAGGTGAGCCAGAATAAACTCAGGTGACACTAACGAGGGCGGGGCAAACAATCACAAAGGAGGGAACCTAACAGACAGGAAGTAAAACTGGCAACAGACAGAATTACAAAATAAAACAGGAAGGTTAAGGCATTTAGGGAGGGACATGTCTGCTGTCAGTGCAGGTGAAGAAATCTCATTCATGATATTTACGTGTGGTGTTTTTTAAAATAAAAAACCCCAGTTATGGAGCTTCAGAGAAACTTTCAGGTGTTTCTGCAAACAACCCGAAGCTTCACCTGGATCACCATCACACTGCACGCCAGCAGAAGGCTCTGTGATTACATGAACAATCATTTATGGTGTGGTTCCTCTTTAAATGGAGTGAACACACACACACACACACACACACACAGGGGTCTGCAGGGGTGACTGAAGCCTATAGCTCACCAGAAGATGAGATGTGGTTGGCTGGGGGGGGGTTGGAGGGTTGGTGGGGTATTGAACAGAACACACACACACACACACACAGCGGGTGACCTTGGCGTTGTGCAGCCATTACACAATTCAGTGGCAGGCCAATCGAATCTCTCTCTGTCGATCAATATCCTATTAAAGCAGCACACAAAGAGAGAGAGGCAGCGCGGCCGAGGCACAGAGCAGGTTAGTGTAGCCGGCCTGGATCACATGTAATTGGTCACTTCAGTATATTTCTGCACGCTGACTTCTCCTCGTTCCTCTCCCTCTCTCTCCGATGTGTCATTAAACTCTCCCTCTGTGTCTTCCTGTCATTCTTCCTCTGATACTCCTCTTTCCTTCGCTCATATTCCTCCTCTCGCTCTTCCTCCATCCCTCCCTCCTCTTTCACTTCATCTCCTGCCGCCTGTTTCTGCCACACTGTACAAAGCTCGCAGAGCCATCGTTACCGGCTCCACCTCAAGAAAACCATTACACATATGAGCATGCAGTAAGGTCCATAAGTTTGTGGACACGTGTTTTTATTTGTTTTCTCTTGGCGTCGTCCACATTGTGAAAGGTGCGTTATAAATAAACTTTACTTACTTTGCACCTTTTGTAGTTTTGCCTCTGTGCACCAAGAGTGAATTTTAAATCAGACAGTCAACATGTGATTGAAGTGCAGACCTTCAACTTTAATTTAAGAGGTTTAACAAAAGTACATTTTTACCTCATTCAGCCAAACGACTGATGAGCTTATACCACAGCAAGGCATCCGTCCAAAATTCACAAGAATCGCTACTCCCTCCTACAGTATTGGTCAGACTTTAATGATCATCAACATACACACAGTGATCACCGAATGGGTCTCCACCCAAACTGTGCTCAAGGTCAGTGTGTATAAAAATGTCTGTAATTCCTGAACAGTTAAAACTTTTGTTAAACCTCTTAAATTAAAGCTGAAGGTCTGCACTCTGTCACATGTTGACTGTCTGATTTAAAATCCACTGTGGTGGAGACAAAACTACAAAGGAAATGTGTCACTGTCCAAATACTTATGGACCTAAGTGTAGCTTCTTAAGCTGATTTATCTCCATAAATTACAGGAAAATAACTTTTTATTATTGTTTGCATGATGGCGGCGAATGCTAACCTGTGAAATTACTGTTAGTGGAAGATCCTCTAACGGCTGATGACAGGAGGCGGAGCTCTTTACAACAAACACCCTCTTGGCTGGCATAGAGTCGCCACGCAGACTTTTCCCCTCCTCTGCTCTGTGATCGCCTTTATGTTGATGTACAGTTTGAGTAACGTCCGCCATGTTTTCCTCCTCGGTTGCTGTACGTTTGGGTTCAAACCGAAAAGGCTGAACAGAAAACATCAGCGTCACCACTCAGACAGCATTCCAGCAACAACAACGGCGCCCCGCAGGTGAACCCGATAAAAACTAAAACACATAGGTTTCTTTAAATATCATATTTAAACAGCTGATGTTAGTGTTAATATCATAAGATCTACATGTCTTCATAGTCTGGTCCCTTTCAGGTAAATTTATTAAACTTCAGTTATTAGGCGTACCTAATAAAGTGGCATGTGGGTGTAGCACAGACTGTAAAATGAGCTGCAGGTCGCTCTGCGGCTCTTTGATGTTTTTAGACACTTGTAACCAGCTCAGCCGCACACACATATACACACACACACACACACACACACACAGAGTGATGTGTGAGTGCCAGCGGTGCACCCTGGCACTCACACAGATTTCATGAACACACACACAGAAACACACTCTCCCTGCCAGTGTGTCAGGAGAGCTGATATTAGACGTAAGGATGTTGGGGATTACAGCTGATTTGATGGCTACACACACACACAGCAAACACACACACACAGATAAGAAGGCAGATGACCCACTTGGCACCTTCTCGTACCTTCGTCTGTCTCGCTATCACACACACACACACACACACACACACACACACACACAGGATGAAAAGATGAATAAACCTGGAGGCCTGCATGCTTCAAACTCCTCCTGCCCTCTGCCACACACACCTGGTGGTGTGCCAGCGCCAGATGGGCACGGCGGCACAAACGGCACAAAGATGTTTGACAATTTTAATAATAATCATAATAATAATCATAATAATGAAACTGCATTGGAACAATAAAACAAAAGGAGCAGCTGTAAGTGATCAAAGAGGAGCCTTCATGAGTTCACACAGCAACACGATGAAGATGTGTTTTAAAGGAGGGGTTACAGTAGTAACCACTGTACGGCGAGTGACCTGAAAACATCATTAATACAGCGAAGACGAGCTGAAGCTCCAGCTGGCAAACGTCCAGGCAGCAGAGCACCAGCCCCCAGCATTCAAATGCAAGGAGTAAACACAGAGAGCAGCTTCATTACTGCCAGAAATCTAATCAGGAAGGATACGGATCAACCAGCATCAGCTGCAGAGTGCTGCCAGCGCCCCCCACAGGCCGCACGCGTCACTGCAGCCGTGGTTTTTCTTCTGATGTACCTGTCAGATGGATGCCATCAACACCATCTCACATTCTCATTTAAACTACATCAGGTCTAATTTCATCTCAGCGACAGATTATCCATTGCTTTTAAAGGGCTCTCCTGCTAGCCTGAACGTTTAGCTCTGAACCTGTTTGTCAAATATTCAAGAAGATCATTTTATCATTTTTAGACAGCAAAGCAAACTTTGAGCAAACTCTTTAAACAGTTTCCATTATTTTAGCTAACAACTTCTGGTTCTGCTGATTCGCTTCTGTTTGGAGCACTTTGAACAGTTTCCTTCCTGTTACAACAATTTATCTGATCATTATTACTATGTTTTCAGTAGTTTATCCTGCTACCCGTACTTTTAGCTAATTATTTCCAAAGTTTTTTCTCAGATAGTCTGAATTATTTTGTTTCTGGTGTCTGTTGTAACTGTTTCTCTCCTCTGTTTAGGTAACACTTCTGTTTATCCAAGCTGTTCAATTTGAATTATTTCAACATACTTTAAGCAAACTGTTTAAACAGTTTCCAGACTGTTAGCCAGCAGTTTCCACTGTAAGCCACACATTTAGCGAGTTATTTCAGCCTCTGCTTTTCTGTTTTAATCATATAATTTGGCGTTCTGTTTTTCCTGCACATGCGGTGCTCTATAGATGTTCTTTTCCACAGTGTCATGGAAAAGAACTACTCTACCCACAATCCTAAACTGAAACAGTCACGTCTCTGATTGGTCAGGCCGCTGTTACCGTGGGGATGTTTAAACCCATGAAGCTTCAGAAACTGCCTGAGCGAAGCGCTGTATCATACCAATAACTAGCACACACACTACACACACTACACTTCATACAACACTATGAAAATGAAAAGGATTCAATCAGAGAAGGCTGGAAGTCGTTTGCTGTGGAATCTGGGATTTGCAGTGCATTATGGGATGAGTAGTTCTGTCACCTTTTTTTATGTTTTCCTTTATTTTTTTGGATCCAAAATCTTTTTATGGTCATGTATCATCGGCTGGTTGGTTTGGTTCAAGGATTAAAACTCTCTCTCTTTTTCTGAAACATCAGTGGAGAAAATGAACAGGAAATTCACCTCAGGAGGTGGAGCCATTAAAAAAGTGGGCGGTCACTGCAGTGCTTTTTAACCTCGGGTTAAATTTTCCACTCAAACCTGTGTAGGATTTTTTCTTGTTATTTTTTCTGACTAGTTGAGTTTGTGTCCACGCTTCCCCGGCTGCTGCAGAAGGAAAACCTTGTGACGAGGAGTGTTTCTGCAGCACTGGAGTCTCCAGCAGCAGAAACGTGAACAAATCCATCTACACTCAGTGGTGGAGTGCTCGCTGGTGGCAGGAATCAGCTGATTTTAGACCAGTTTTACTTCATTTATTATTCAGTTTTTAAATTATTTTTGATTTTTGTTTTCACTTCCTGCTCTGTTGGGAAAAGATGAACAAACACAGAGAAACTTCTACATACCCGACACTGGAGGAAACGGTCTGTGTGTGTGTGTGTGTGTGTGTGTGTGTGTGTGTGTGTGTGTGTGTGTGTGTGTGTGTGCAGCTCTCTCAGGCCAGTCCTATCTCTGCAGGGCAGGGAGAGAGAGAGTGATAGATAGGTAGAGCGAGATCACAGTGCTGAGCTCAGCAGAAAACTACCCACCAGGTCCTGTCAGTCCTCTTCCTCCTCCTCCTTTCATCACATCACGCCATCATGCTATCTGTCAATAAAGCGATGAAGAGTAGGGATGAGGGTGAAGGGGGGGCTGGAGGCGAGGGGATAGACGGATGTCCGGGTTTGAAGCTGATTGCTGCCTTTGTTCAGCAGGATTTTCAAATTGAAGCATTTGACAACAAAGAGGCGAA
Organism: Paratilapia polleni; assembly: GCA_015106735.1. Lineage (NCBI taxonomy): Eukaryota > Metazoa > Chordata > Actinopteri > Cichliformes > Cichlidae > Paratilapia > Paratilapia polleni. The sequence goes on from VUQI01059058.1 coordinate 20,828, forward strand.
TCTCTCCCTCTCTCCTTCACTCGCGCTCTTCCTCCTTTAATACTGAAAGCCTCGCAGGGCTTTGTGGAAGAGCTCCTCTCCCCTGAGAAAAGGAGAGGAAGAAAGAAAGAGAGATGAGGAGGATAGCAGCAGAATATGGACAGATCAGAGAGGAAGAGGAGCACAGCTTGTTGTTGTTGATAGATGCTAATGTTGCGCGCTAACTGCTCTCATATACACTGATGACATAAACTCCTATCATGAGCTAACATTGAACATGTAAACAGAGACGAGTGGCGCTCAGCTGCTCATCGGGCTGTTTGTTGGGAGCGTCGAGCAGCAGCAGACTTTAAATAAAGTTTTTGAATTATTTAGAGCAGCGTTTTTATGAGTGACTCTCTTTCAGGAGGACAGTATTTTGTCACCTCCTGACCTGCAGACCATAACGGAACCAGCAGGTTAGTCCTGACGTTCCTCAGACCATGAGAGGCGCCCGAGGCCTGAAGAGATGAAGGATCCTCAACAGCTGCATTTCTGGGACGAAGAGCTGCCCTTATCCAGGAAGCCTGTGTGTATCCTCTGTGTTCTTACAGCTCTACTGTTGCACAGAGAGGTGGGACATTTTTCAAACACCTGAACACTCACTGGACTGTTCTATGAGGAGCTTGTTGAATGTGAGGAAGAAGTCTGCATAAAGTCCTGACTTTGAATGACCTGTCTTACCAAGGAAGCATCCTTGACTTTGAGATCATCTCTTCAATCAGCTGGATGAACTCAAAATGTTCTTTGGAAGGCAGCAGGAGGATCCTGATCAGATGTTGAACCTCATCAGCTGGTTCTGTTTGACGGGAAACACCGACTGATGTAAATGTTCAGATCACACAGTGAATCGAACTGTGAGATGACTGATTTTTCTGAAGGTTCAATTTAAGGCCTCCAAAAAATAAGTATTCTCCTTATTATTTCCTTAGAATATTCACTTTTCCCCTTGGAGTTAGTCAGGCCTCTTATGATACGTTCACACCAAACATGAAGCAAAGTTTCATCTCAGCCGTGTTTGAAACGCACAAATATTCACCCGTAAAACAGCCAATGGGATGAGGAGGAGTCCACCTGGTACCTGGAACGAAGTTACCCTGAAGTCCTACGATTTCTCACTTATCTCCGTGCCCGTCCTTTTTCCTGTCTCTATGTAAAAGTGAAGTTGAACCAATCAGCTCCAGCTGTCCTCAAATGGTGTCAATAAGCTCCTCCTCCATTTCTGACTGTTGGTGGCGTCAGGAGAGTCCCAGCTGATGGGTGTTCACTACGCAGCATGAAACAAATTTTTCACTGAAGTTGAAATATTTTTTAATTTGTGCAAACACAGATTAGTGTTGCTTTGTGTGTTTGGTGTGAACACGCCGTTGGTGAGATCTTAGTAACCAAAGTGAAGACTAAAGTTTAAGCCTTATTGTAATAAATGAAGAACATGAAGACATGCCAGGTTCTTCTATGGCTGGAAGAACCTGATGGATACTCATGGCAGTGAAAATTGATTTTACACTTTTGATCTGACTGGCATCCACTGGTCCTTCCAGCTCCTTTAAAATCAATGACTGCTCTGCTGTTTTGTGCTACAGCTTCAGACAGTAACAGGAAACACATGTAATATGATTTCACTGAAATTTGATCCCACATTCATCATTTATTTGCTGATCAACTTTACTTTTTAAATGTGCACGTTGGATTAATTTCCACGTTTTCTCCTCTGACCAGTTTGGTTTTCTTGTCTTTTTCTTCTGTGCAACAACTTTATGAGACAGTAACTGGTGTCAGAAGCAGGATTTGATTTAAACCGTCTCCATGCTGCTGTAAGGTCTTTTTCACTGCAGTAAGTTCACAGTTTTTCCTGAAGGAAACCTAAAAAGTCTCAGTGAGGTGGATGAGGAGGGCAGCTTTCCAAACAAAGATGCTGAGAAAGCCGGCTGAGTATTTCTGTCAGAGGATGTTTGAAGGCACGCTGCAGCGACTCTTCGTCATATTTCCTGCTGTGGTTCTTCTTCCCTTTCTAACCGTTCTGCCTGTTTTCATGTTTTTGCTCCTTTTATCAACATGTTTGCCACTCGTGGTGCCAGCCTCCAGGCTAAAACCCACTGATTTACATGGAGTGTGTATGCGCTGGTTTTTAAAGAAGTCGGTGAGTCAGCGTGTCTGTACTGACGCTCTCTGTCTGTGTGTCTGTCTGTCAGCACCCATCGCAGCCGGCACCGGGCCAAACTTCTCACTGGCTGACCTCGACAGCTCCTCCTACTACAGCATGAGTCCAGGAGCCATGAGGAGACCACTGCCCAGCACCTCCTCCTCCAGGTACACACACAAACACACTCAGCACCTCCTCCTGCTGCTTGCTTTCATTTGACTTTTTTTTTTTTATCAGTTTTACTTAAAAAAAATGACCAAAACCACTGCCGATTTATTTTCTGTTGACTAATCGATTGATCGACTGAGAGATCAAAGTATTTCTCCAGATAAAATAGCAGAAAACTGATAGTTGTGGTTCACGTAAAAACTCTGAACAATGATCAGATAAATGGTTTGTTGTAAAATATACGAGAAAGAGATAGAAACGTATTTTATAGCATTTTATGGAAATGTTTGAATAAAATAAATCTAATAAAAAGTGCAGCATCTTTACAGTGAGCTGAACTGAAGCGTTACAGCTCTGATAACACATGCACCCAGTTTAAATAACCTTTATTGAACTGTCCGTGGGCAGAACGGGCGAGGCCTCAGGGCTGAGAGTGAGCACCACCTGGGGGCCCGTGGATTGACCAGAGAAGCGGAGTCGCAGGTGTCACTCCAACAGAAACTCGATTTATTCTATGAATGTGTCGCAGCTCTCCAATAAGTGACCCGTTAGCGATGTTCCCAAATAGCTTTTGTTGTTCATGACTTACAAACACAAACTTTCAAATCCAGCTAGTTCATGTTCCAGCGATGTAGTCTGACAGGCGGCTGTCGCTTACGAGGTAGAGTGGTTCATCTACCAATCAGAAGGTAGAAAGTTCAATCTTCCTGTCGGCATGTCCGGATGTCCTTGAGTGCGACACCAAACACCAAATTTCCCCTCAATGCATCCATCAGACATGAGTTAGAGGAGAAGAGCACTACATCAGCACCAGTCCATTTTCCATTTACTCAACAAAGTTATTGCTATCATATCCGCTGCTGTGTAGCTCCTGTGGTCCTGTGCGACACACCTGCATGAGTGACCCCTTCCTGTACAAATACAGTCCCTCGAGAGGTCTTGATGCGTGCTCAATCATCCAGGTAAGGAAATCCCAGAAGGTTGATTCTGTTCATCTGGACGTAGCGTTTTCAGTGGGAGAAACATTTCGTCACTTATCCAGGTGACTTCCTCAGTCTCAGCTGACTGCAGGTTTCCCCAACCTTATAAACAGTACATTTGCATAATGACCGAAACTAACACCACTGACTAACAATGGGCCGTGAGGTCAGTTTCATGATTATGCAAATTGTCATGACCATTGATCAATGGCCATACTGCGGCCTGACGAGGGAATCGCTGCAATCATTGTAAGAATCAGCAATCCAAAACAACAACAACATTGTAGATGTGGAAGCAGAGCGACTGCGGATGAAAGTTTCGGCCTGTCTCTGCAATGCAAAGCCCCCAGCATCCAATATCAGTATCGAGGAGAGGAAGGCACTCACGGCACTCAGCAAGGACAACAACAACCTGTAGTGATCCCTTATGTGTCGGGAGTATCAGAACAGCTGAGACGCATTTTCTCAAAACACCGCGTCTCTGTGGCTTTCAAACCCCAAAACACGTTATGCCAAAAATTGGTCCCCACCAAGGATCGGGTCCCCCGGCACAAACAGAGTAATATAGTGTACGCTGTTAAGTGCCAAGAGGATTGCCGTGATTTATACATCAGGGAAACTAAACAACCTCTGGCTAAGCGGATGGCACAACACAGAAGAGCTACCTCGTCAGGTCAAGACTCCGCAGTATATTTACACCTGCAGGCCAGTGGCCACTGAGTCTCTGATTCCCTGTCACATGTTAAAGTGAATCTTCCCTAATGGTGTATAAGGAATGTAAAAGTGTCTCCTTAATCAGACATTCAAACATACAAAGATGTCTTTCATGGTTTCTTCCTCTTCCACATCAGCAGCAGAGCCTGTGTGTGAGCTCAGTGTGGGAAAGCTGTGAGGTTACAGACTCTCTCCAGCAGCTTGTCAGTGTTTACCCCCCAATGTAGTTCAGACTGTGCTTCTTTCCACAATGACAGCCTGATTACACCCACTACAAGCATAAAGGCCTAAGAAGGAAGGACAGGAGGAAAAGGGAAGAGAGAACGCAGTTCTCTAAACAGCTGAAAGTGTCCCAGTGGATAATGTCACCTGCGCTGACCACCTCTTACAGTCATGTGAAAAACTAAGTACACACCCTGATTCAATAGTAGAACCACCTTTAGCAGCAATAACTTGAAGCAATGGTTTTCTGTGTGACTTTGTCAGTCTTTCACATCATTGTGGAGGAATTTTGACCCACTCTTCTTTACAGCGTTGCTTCATTTCATTGAGGTTTCTGGGGATTGTTTATGCACAGCTCTCTTAAGGTCCCACCACAGTATTTCAGTCTCTCTCTGTCTGCCCCTCTCTCACTTGTATCTGTATTTCTGTGGTATTTATTGCAAAGTGTCGTTTTTACCATTTTAACATAGCCAGTTCTAATAAATGTTGCTTCACATATGTCAATGGATCTGAGGTTTCTGAGGCTGCAGCTTTTAAAGTGTCACTTGAACAACACTGACACACACACACACACACACCTCTGTTTGTGTATATCTGTATCCATAACAGAAGTCAGACAGCCAAATCACTGAGCCTAGCTGCTGAGTGAAATGTAAATGCTATGAATTGATAATGCATAATCAGATGACAGCTGGTGGCTAATGACCCTCCCTCTTTTGTCCAAAGGGACTTTTTACCTGCATGCAGTCTGCTTTAACATAATTGGTCAACAGCACAAATATAAACCTGAAACATCTGGTGCCAAAAATCCTGTTTCTTTCCTAAAGCTTCCAAGTATTTATATGCAGATATCGGTTCATAAAGAGTATTCAGGTTCAAGACGTATAACGACGTATGTTCAGATAAACAAGCCATCAGATTAGCTAACACTTTATTTAGTGTATGTATTATTTATATATTTAGAGACAGAGGTTACCATCTAATTCTGTAAATACACATTAGGCGTAGACTTTCTCCCCCCACTCTTCCTCACATCAGTAAATTTCCATGCTAACATGTCAGTTTTCCTTCTACACACAGTTCATCTGACAAACGTGTTCGATTCCACTCATTACTCACTTAAATTTTATTACAGTAGATGTCTTTCTGAAAGTGCTGTAACTAAGTTTAAGGATGTAATTCCTCCACTTTTATCCTCTTCAATGCCATGTGCCAACACAATGCAGAGCAGCTACCTAAACTTCTCTCCCACAGAGGTTGATCATTTTGTTGATAGTCTTACATCAGTTCTGCGTATGACGCTGGATACTGTGGCTCCTCTGAAAAAGAGAGCTTCAAACCAAAAGAGCTTGACCCCGTGGTATAATTCAGAAGTGCGTGCCTTAAAGCAGATAACTCGTAAGCTGGAGAAGAAATGGCGTTGCACTCATTTAGAAGGCGCTCGTCTGGCCTGGAGAAATAGTTTGTTGCTGTATAAGAAAGCCCTTC
>VUQI01059059.1:0-23451 GCA_015106735.1 Paratilapia polleni
GAATGGCTTAAGAAATACTGATGCTGTGGCATGACCTTAAAAAGGCGGTTCATGCTCGAAAACCCTCCAATGTGGCTGAATTAAAACAATTCTGCAAAGATGAGTGGGCCAAAATTCCTCCACAGTGCTGTAAAAGAGTCATTGCCAGTTATCGTGTAAGGGCCCCGCCTTTATGATAGAGTTTTCTTTGGTTTTGCGGTTTAAAATTATGTGTCACCTATCAGAAATTTGAGTTGTAGTGACCTGGCAGCCTGGCTAAAATAGGTGGGCGGAGTCAAGGAGAGATGAGGAAGAGTGACTTGGATGGTGGGGTGCGGTTTGAGTTAGCGGGAAAGAAAAAGAAAAAGAGTTTTTTTTCCTCGCGGTCGGTACTCCTGGAGTCACTGTGAGAGACTGGAACTGGTGTTTGAGCGGCTAAGGCAGCATGGGCTGAAGTTGAAGCCGACAAAGTGTTTCCTCCTGTGGCCGTAGGTCAAGTTCCTGGGTCATGTGATTTCAGCCGAGGGAGTTCAGGTGAACAAAGAGAAGGTGGAGGCTCTGGAATCGTGGCCCACTCCCAGCAGCGTCAGGGAAGTGAGGCAGGTGCTTGGCTTCATGGGCTATTACCGACGGTTTGTTCCGAGGTTTGTACAGCTGGCCAAGCCCCTGCATGCACTGGTGGGAAGGGTGGCCAAGAGCCAGGCAAAGGGTGCCCAAGCGTTTGTTTGGACCGATGAGTGCCAAACGGCACTGGATGAGTTGAAGCAATGCCTAATGTCCCCACCAGTCTTGGCGTACCCTGATTTCAGTCTCCCCTTTGTGTTGACTACAGATGGGAGTCTGCATGGGCTTGGGGCTGTGCTTAGCCAAAGGCAGGGGGGAGTGGAGCGCGTGATCGCCTACGCGAGTAGGGGGCTGAGGGGCTCAGAAAAAAACGACAAGCATTACGGCGAGTTAAAGCTGGAGCTTCTCCCGCTCAAATGGGCAATCACGGAGAAATTTAGGGATTACCTGATGTTCTCTAAGTTCACGGTGATTACCGACCACAATCCATTACCTGGGGACTGCCAATTTGGGGGCTGTTGAGCAGCGGTGGGTAGCGCAGCTTGCCGAATATGACTTTGAAGTGTGCTACAAACTGGGGTGGCAAAATCAGAACGCGGATGCCCTCTCCAGGATTCCATGCCAGACGGTACCAGAGCAGGAGGACGTGGATAAGGACTTTATCAGGGTTGGTCCTGAGGAGGTGCGGCTCAGGCTCTATCGGGGTGTGCTGTACCAGTGCATCCATGACCCTCGTGATGGGGAGAAGATTAGGCAGCTTGTTGTCCCAGAGTCTCTGCAATGGAAAGTGTATGAGAGTCAACACGACACGGGTGGCATTTTAGTGCCAAGAACACCCTCGGTCTGTTGAGGAGAGGTTATTATTGGTCCACCATGAGTAGAGACGTCCAGGTTTGGGTTCAGCAGTGTAAGCGGTGTGCGCTGGCTAAGGACACATTCCCTAGTGACAGAGATGTTGTTTGTGTCCTGCAGCCTCCGGGTACGTCTGATTCAGGTACCCGTGTTGCCTTCGGGGCAGAGAATCTAGTCCCGGGCGGGCTCCAGGGATCGGAGACTGGTTCAGTGGGGGAGGTACCATCGGTTGTTGAGCCTGAGGAACCGGCAGGTGAGGCTGGGGCCTCAGAGGCTAATGGGGATAATCCAGAAGAAGGGGAAGCATACCGAGTTGGGCGTTCAGCGAGACAGAATAGGAGTATTCTTCCTGCGAGGTATAGGGATTATGTTATGAGATAGGATTTTTTTTTTTTAAACTGTATTGTGTTATTTGGTGTTCATGGCTTTTATATATGTGTGATGTGCACAAAATGTTCATGAAAAATGTACTAATGTGTTATTATGTTTTTGTTACAGTGATGGATCGCTTGAGACACCACTGACATGGCAGGGTTTAGCAGGGGGGAATGTAAGGGCCCCACCTTTATGATAGAGTTTTCTTTGGTTTTGCGGTTTAAAATTATGTGTCACCTATCAGAAATTTGAGTCGTAGTGAGTTTTTTTTCCTCGCAGTCGGTACTCCTGGAGACTAGAGCACCCGGACCCTAGTCCGGGTGCCGTCGAGAGAGTGTTATTGCCGGCTGTTTTAGCGGAAGGTACTCTTAAGCCTGGACACCGAGGCTCTCGTCTAGAGCGCGGACAGACGGGGAGTGTGTCGACAAGGAATGCAATGGAGTAGCCGCTAGTCGGGGGAGATGTGAGCCGACGTTAGCTACCCTGTTTATGAGCTATAGTTGCTCGCCGCCAAGTGTTGCGGCGAGCGACCCCGGTCGAGGATTCATCACAGTGGGTCACGCTGCTGCCTGTAAGAGGAGTTTGTCGCACGTGAGTTACGGCGGTTCTGAGTTCCAGCCAGTCAGAGGGCAGATGGTACCCTGCCATCCAGACAGCGTCTCCGCGATCCATCCTGCCTTGACCCCCTTGCGGTGGAAGGTGTTGTTCTTCATGGTCTGGTATTTTCCTTTATATGCTGTATATCTGGAGATACAGGTATGGACATCTTCACCTATTGGTGGCTATGGCTGCGACAACGCTGTTCAGCCGACAGACTGAGACTATTGAAGCCGTCTCTACTGTGTTAACTTGTCCTTCCCTAAGGAAGTGAGACTGTGTTGTGAATGCACTATTAAAGGACATTGTGCTGTACTCACTGTGGATGTCCCGGGATTTCCTTCCTGGGAGCACTGTGATAACATTTCAGTTGTATACTCTGTCAAACAGTGCATTGAGACTGTGTGTTTCAGGTTGTTCCTACACTCACCTGTAGTAGCCACCAGGTGTCCCAGCCTGCAGTGGTGGGTACCGGGGAGGGTACGGGAACCCTATTAAAGAGTTGTGTTCATTACAGTTGTGGGAGCGGTGAAGTCTATGTTGACTCCAAGTTGCTCTGGAGTAGGGGCACCCTGCCTATCCAGTGTGGTATTGGGAAAGAGGGGAAGACTGCGTGGTTACAGATCCCAGAGTGGGAGCGCAGTACGCTCAGGCAGCCGCTGTGATCAGAATCAAAGTCCTGGAGCCCCCACCTGTACCTGGAGCAGCTGGATAGGTGAAATCATTCCTACGGAGGTAGGAAGCAGGGTCAATTGTATCAGAGGGTACGGACCTGGATCCTGTAACCTCTCGGTCATCCAGGGTTAACTTGTGTTTCTTCTACCCCTATATAACGGGGCCCCGTAGCCCTACAATCGCAAATGCTTGATTGCAGTTGTTGCTGCTAAGGGTGGTCCAACCAGTTATTAGGTTTAGGGGGCTTTCTCTTTTTCACACAGGACCATGTAGGTTTGGATTTTTTGTTTCCTGTAATAATAAAAACCTTCATATAAAAACTGTATTTTGTGTTTACTTGTGTTATCTTTGTCTAATATTTAAATTTGTTTGATGATCTGAAACATTTAAGTATGACAAACATCCAAAAAAATAAGAAATCAGGAAGGGGGCAAACACTTTTTCACACCACTGTACATTTTCTTACTTTTTTCTTAATACAGTGATTAAGATCATGACAATAAGCCAAAATATAATGCAGCCTAACAGATTAAAATGTCCTAAAGTATACATTATTATACATTAAATTGTCACTTAACAGGTCTCAGGTGACATGTAGGAGGAGTCTACAGACATGCATGTTAGTTGTAATTGGTGATTCTTAATTGGCTTGATGTGAGGTAGATAAAGTGCTTTAAGTGTATAGAATAAAGTGCTTTATGAATGTATGGTTAAAATATGACTGGTAGTTTAAAGTGCTTTGAGTGCTCAGTAAGACTAGAAAAGCACTATATAAATGTGAGTACATCACATTACATATGTGAAGTACAGTTCGCTGACATTTTCACTGTACCATTTTGACTTGTAGTGGACTATTTATATGTTGCATCTGAATTCTTCCTCCAGCACTTATCTGCATCTGTTGGTGTAATGTAATTATCTAATGTTATGCCCACTGCATCATCTCATGAAGATTCATCTCCTCCTGCTTGCACTAATCATTACTGTAAGTGCTGGCAGAGTTTTTTCTTGTTGTTGCTAACAGAGTGTACCTGTATTGACTTTATGTTTATGTGAACTATGTAGCTTCTGCATTATGACAAAGAGTGGGACATTTATTCCCTCACCTTTTAGTGGTTGTACTAGATACAACCTGCTTAGCCAGGAGGAAAAATGCTGCTTTAAGGCTAAAGTCTGGAAAGATAAGTCTACATCTGTGACTGACTGTAGCCTTAAAGTACAGTTACAGTTAGACTTGTAAATGGACTAGCATTTATATAGCACTACAGTATACTACAAGCAACATTCAACCATCCACATACACATTGGTACAGAGCTTGATTCTATGCACTTTAAATGCTTTTTATCTATGGCACATACACCATAGATAAAAACTGGGACAAGGAGCCACTCAGTATACCAACAATGCACCACTACCACTATGCACAAGCCACAGAGTATAATTCTTTGCAAAACAAAATTACATTCTTCCTCAAAAGCTGACTTTAATGAGTCATCATGAGGGAGATTTCTTTCTCGTATTGAGAGTTTTCCAACTTATGAATGGATCCACAGAGTCTAAGAGTGGGCAGGGAGATGTTTTAGGCATAACCAGCCCAAAACATCTCAAATGAAAACATTTACAAGCCTTCTGTTTTATTTTATTTTTTTTTTTAAACTCAGCTTCACATATTAGTCTACATTCAATAGTAACAATAAAGGAATTTGAAGGCTCACCATTTTTTAACAGTTGAGTCACCCCGATGGTGACTCAACCATAACAATAAATAATTTACATGCAACACTGTTGTTGACAGAGGTGCAGCTGTTCCCTCATGCAGAAGGAGCATACTGCAGGATTTCCTCTCAGTGAATTGAGTGCTTGCAGGAGGAGTTCCCACACCTCAGTTTGTCTTGTTAAATGTCACACATGAGATGCATTTTCCCACAATTTTAAAACTTAGTCACAACAGAGTACAGGCCCTCTCTTTCTCTCTGTCTGTTAGGACAGAAGACAGTTGAAAGTACCGGATAGATGCCACAGTGAAAATAGTCTTCATTCGAGAACAGAACTGCGTCTCTGATGAAGATGAGTGCAGCTCGGAGGATGAAGGAGAGGAAGAGCTGGACGTGGATAAAGTTGCGTGTACAGTGGAGCCTCCTGGTGGAAAGAAGATTAGAAGGACATTGACATGATGTCAGATGTTGGAAAGTGAGTTGGAAAGTATGTTATCTCAAGAGTTCAATTCAACTAAATTAATATTTAGTCAGCTGTTATAGGTTTTTACTGAGTGTCATTGTTAACTTGGTCATAACACACAGCAATGCATTAGTTCCTCATTAAAAGCCTATAAAATTATCATAATCTCATTACACAAGAATAAAAATAAGAATAAGGCTGCTGAACAGTTTTTTATTTTACATTTCTGTGAGGAGGAAAAAGTGAAAAATACATACTGTGTACAGTCAGTGACTTGAAGTTAAGCAAAAATCAAAAATCGAATCAAAGTGATTTGTGAATTTTGGATAGATTCAAAATAAACTACAGTGCATCGTGGAGTACAACAGTGAATTCAAGACAGACTTTGACTCAAGTTACAAGTCCTGATTTGAGACTAAGCTGTCAGACGTGATGCCTCAAACAGAAAAATCTCTAAACTCAAATGGAGACAAATTAGCTTTGATTTAAAAATTAATTTGCCCATACAAATAACTCAGTGGTTTCCCCACTTCATATTTAGCACATTACCTATTTTCTATGTGTTACTTGCTAATTATAGTCACTACTTAAAAAGGGATCAGTTTGTAAAATAAAGGTGAACTATTAGGTTGGGTTAGGTTATTATTTAAGTGTTTTCACTTGCCCATTGCCCATTGTTTTAATTATTAGAGCCTGTTTTGTATAAGCCTTGTAGGAGATGAATTACTACAGAGGAGAATGTGATAAGATATTGCAGTACAAATGAACATACAGCTAAAAGAAAAAAAATTACAGTTCATGTCTTGTAAATTTTGTGCTTCATAATCATCAGAGAGTGACCTAAGTACTAAAACTGAGGCTGAAACTTGTTGATCCTGAATTTAGCACAACATGTCTGCGTGTTAATCAAGCTAAATACAATCTGCCTTTCAGGGATTTAATTTTTTTCTTTATTTGTTTTTTCATGACACAAATCTGTGCATCCATGATTCCATCTAAACTCATCTTTGTTCTAATATGACATGACAGAGGGGTAAAGAGTCTAATTATATTTTCCCACCCTCTATTCTACTGACACGTGACATTCAAAGCATGTTTGGACTGTTGGTTTATTGTGTCCACTGTCATTACAATGCACATTTATTATGTATTAATAATGTAATATTAATAATGCATTAATTAACCCTGTGAGGTCTAAGTCATCATTGGTGATGACCCTAAACCTAACCCTATGCTCTTAGAAAATTTCATTGTTGTTTTTTTAAAACTGTTTTCCAAAGTCTTGGCAATCAGAGGACAAAGGAAGTGATTGTTCTAACTGACACACATCAAAAAACTATTTACACTTTTTTCCAAAAAAAGTCTTTGCTTTTCTGCAAAACATAGGGTTAGGTTTAGGGCTTGGGTTGGGGTCGTCACTGATGATGACTTAAACCTCAGAGGGTTAATGTAACAACTGAGGTGTTTCAGTTATCATGGTTTAGGAGTTATTAATCTTCATTTCTTCTTAGTTATGTCTTCAGTTCATAGATCAGGTAAGTATACATTATATTATATTATAAATATAAATACATTATAGTATATTATAAATATATTATGATGAATTCCAAATGTTGTAATCGTGATTAACAAAGCATAACTTCTTCATGACATCATCATGTTTGAGGCCCTTCAGATAAGCGATGACCAGTTTCAAATCTGATCCCTCATGCATTACTCTCCCTCATCATTATAGTGCTTGCTGCAATGTTACATTCAGAATCAGGACTGATTTAATATGGCCATGCAGAGGTGTGTTGTTTTGCACAGCTGCACCTTTAACTCACATTGGTGCTTTTTAGTTGGTTTAATTTCTTGTTTCCCTTAGCAATAAATATCAGATGAAAATTATTATATTTTTTCATACTCAGCATTGTTAAAAGAGCAAAAAAAAAACTACCTATTCACTTGTCTAGGCTTGAATCCTGATTGGTAACATGTCACCCAGTACAACACTGTGACTTGAAAACCATTTTTAACAGTTTTTGGACAGTAAATGCTCAATAAACCAAATCACTATATTTAAATAAAATTCATAATGACTGCAGTAATTAGGTCCCAGTTGGCACAGTAAGAGACTGTGGGCAGATATTTTTGTTTGTTAATTCAGAGAACATGTCCACTCATCACTGACCTGAGGAGAGAGAGAATAGCAACAGCCATGATGAGGAAGACAAGAGAAACAGTGTATCCCACAGAATACATGATCCTCACATACAGGAAGTACTTCTGGGTACTGTATACCTGGGAAAAGTATAAATACATCCAGTGAGTTCAGTAGAGTTATGTATGCATGACTTTGTGTGTTTTCCTCTCTGTGGGCTAAAGGCAAGAACATTTCTGATATCCTTATAACTTTCTCTCACTTTTCTGTATGCATCATAATCATCTAATCCTTCTAACTCTACCATGTCAACATGATTAATGAAACCTGTGCCTGCAGTCCCCACTCTGACTGTCCTTCTGCATCAGTGAGGTTCACTCGTTCACAAGTTCCTTCTGCTAAACGCAAGGGGAGACAGTGCTAGTCCATAGTGTGTGTTTTGTTAACCAGGAGAAAACCCAGTGCTTCATTTGTAAATCTAAAACACAGAGAGGGTGCTATTCTAGCAGGTCAGGAGGAGAGAAAAAAAATCACACATAAAAATCACACGGTGACTGTTGCATCACAAATACAAGTATTTAGACAGATTAACACTTTTTTGGGATGCTTTTATTGGACTTCTGCTTTCCTCCACTCCAATTTTATTTCTGTTAGCACAATTCACATAACAGTCACCTCAAGGTGCTTTTTATAGTAAGCTAAAGACCCTAAAATATTAGAGGGAAAACCCCAACAATCAGACAATCCCCTAGCACAAACCCACTGGTGACAGTGAGAAGGAAGGACTCCCTTTTAACAGGAAGATACCTGGTCAAAAATGACCGCAAATTCACAGTGTTACTGGAGACCAAGGTAATGCCATCCAGAGTAAGTATCTGGTTAGTCACCATGTTTCTAAGATGTTTTTTGCAAGTGCAATAACCTCAGTTTTGGAAGTAGAAAATTGCACATTATCCACGCCTTTATGTCTTTAAGACATACCTTTTGTTTAACTGATTTCAGTGATTTGTGTCATCTGGCTTCATAGATAAATATAACTGGGTATCATCTGCATAGCAATGGAAAGTTATGCAGTGTTTTCTAATAATATTGCCTGCGAGAAGCATGTATGACATGAAAACTATCTGTCGCATCACAAATCCCTTTGTGTGAGGAAGACTCCTTGTTTACATGAAAAAAATGGAATCTATCAGAATATAATTACATAAAAAAACAATAATAAATGCAATTCAAACTAGCACAGTGCATTTCCTTTAATACCAATGGTGTATTCTGAGGTTTATAACAGGAAAAGTTATGTTTCTGTGCTTCTGCGTTAATGTACTCTCAACCCCTAACCCTAACAAAGGAAATCAGAATATTTAGTCAGAAATATTTAATCAGTGTAGAAAACTGGTGTATAAAACATGATTTTCAAGATCAAGTTCAGCCCTGCATCAAATTGCAGATTTTGGTGTCACCCCATGCCCCCCTTTAGGCACGCCCCTGGTCAGACCGTGAGCACATCGGTCTGTGCAGATGTCAGCGTGCCTGGACCTAATCTAGGCTTTACCGAACATGACACCCCAAAGCAGTGCCATCCTTTAAGAATTTAAGAATTTAGCTTTCCATTTTGTTTGTGTTCTTCTGTAACACTTAAAGATTTTGACTGGTTAGAATTAAGATTTTAGTTTATTATATATACCTATGTTATTTATTTAAAATGTACTTGTAGAATGTTCTACAAGTACATTTATCGTATTCAACTTCTGACAGAAAATAAATAATATTTAAACCAAAATTAACGTTATATCTTCACATCTCACTAAGGAGTAAAAAAGCAATGTTTAAGCTTGACAGAAACAGTGATTTGATTTATATGATTATATATATATCGATGTCAACTGATATTAAAAAAAAAATTATCATGACAAGATCTTTTTCTAGATCACCCAGCCCTACTATGGACACTTCAACATGTGAACGCCAGGGGAGTCTCAGGGATCCAACCATTGGCCTTCTGATCAGTAGATGCCCCACTCTTACTGCTAGCTGCCCCTCGAACATGAACCTATAGCTAGACTACAATAGCAAACAGCTCATTATGTGTTACTAATGTTAGATTAACCTTGTTCCTTATTAGTAACTCTGACCCACCCCGCAAATTAACAGGATTGGTTCCTTAGGTTGAGGTTAGGGAGGTTAAGAGGTTAGGGTTACTGATTTAAAGTAACAAAGTATTATATCCAAAATGAAAACTGAGGTTTGATAACAGTCGACTAATGGTACAAGACTCTTACAATAGCTCTGGATGTTAGCTGTTTGCTTAAGAGACAAGAGAAAACTGTCCATTTGAGAACAAATCTGTTTGTATGAAGCCCATGAGGACCAAAGATTAAAAAAAAACCTCAACGGTGAGATGATTCTGCCAGACCTGGATAGGGCTGCTGAAAGAAAAGGGATACTATTAAAGTTAGAAACTGAATATGATTAGGTCATACAGTACTGTGCAAAAGTCTTGAGCCACCCCTCATTTCTTTATATTTTATATACCTTCATGTAATTTTTAAAGTGATTTTGAGCAATAGCTCAAATCTTATCAGCATTTCAAGGTCTGGACTTTGACTGGGCCATTGCAATACCTAGATGTGTGTGCCTATAAAACATGCACTGTGCATTATGACCAAAGATCTCTATTTTGGTCTTCTCTATCCAAAAGGACATGGTTCCAGAAGTCTTGTGGTTTGCTCAGATGCAATGTGCAAACACTACCATGTTCTTCTTAGAGAGAAGAGGCTTTCTCTTGGTAACCTATCCAAACAAACCATACTTGTTTAGTCTTTTTCTAATTGTACTGTCATGAACTTTAACATTTAACAAGCTAACTGAGGCCTGTAGAGTCTGAGATAAAGTTCAGTGCTCCAGACCAGCAAAGTGCAAAAACCTCTGCTTTCTGATGATCAGTTAATCAATTGCATTTTTGATTAGTTTAGTTCGGTTTATTTGTGTGTTTTGACTTTCTTTATTCCCTTTTCTAACTTCTTTTTATTTATTTATTTATTTATTTCATTGAGATGTGTAAAAACATTTAATGTAAAGACTAGGCTACAGTGCTGTGAAAAAGTATTTGCCCCTTTCTTGATTTCTTAGTTTTTTGCATATTTGTCACACTTACATGTTTCAGATCATCAAACAAATTTAAATATTAGACAAAGATAACCCAAGTAAATACAAAATGCTGTTTTAAAATGATGATTTCATTTATTAAGGGAAAAAAGATCAGGATGTTTTTTGGCAAATGTGCGACAAGCTTTTGTGTTCTTTTTGGTCAGCAGTGGTTTTTGTCTTGGAACTCTCCCATGGATGCCATTTTTGCCCAGTGTCTTTCTTATTGTTGAATCATAAACACTGACCTTAAGTGAGGCAAGTGAGGCCTGCAGATGTTGTTCTGGGTTCTTTTGTCACCTCCTGGATGAGTTGTCAGTGCACTCTTGGAGTAATTTTGGTAGGCTGGGAAGGTTCACCAGTGTTCCATGCTTTCTCCATTTGTGGATAATGGCTCTCACCGTAGTTTGCTGGAGTTCCAAAACCTTAGAAATGGCTTTGTAACCCTTTCCAGACTGATAGATAACAGTTTCTTTGTCTCTCATCTGTTCTTGAGTTTCTTTAGATCGTGGCATGATGTGTTGCTTTTTGAGAGCTCTTTTAAGCTTACTTCACTTTATCAGACAGATTCTATTTAAATGATTTGAGGTCTGGCAGTAATCAGGTCTGGGTGTGGGTAGTGAAATTGAACTCAGCTTTCAGACAAATGTGGTTAATCACAGTTCATTCATGACTTAACTCAAGTTATCTTTATCTAATATTAAAATTTGTTTGATGAACAAAACAAAAAAATTCCTGGTGCTGGTCCTGGTATTCTTAAGCTCTATCCTAAACTTTTTTGTTTGTTTGTTTGTTTTTTTAATAAAATTACTCTAAAGGTTAACACAATGATTTAAAATGTGACAATATAGTGTTCTCTCTTCTGACTCCCAACTCATCAATATGTGACGAGTTGGGTTAGATCATCCTCCTTATTAGTAGAGGATAAAGTTATGTTCACATTATTCTATTACAGATGCAACAGGTTGTGTTTTCACATTATTTGCACATTATATGTTCCATGAGGCTGTTAGAACATGTAACATGCAGGAGTTGTACCAAAGATCATATCTATAATTCATGCAACATATCATGATATCCAAAGGTTTTCAAAGTGCATTTTATGATATACTATAGCACCACAGAACAAGACCAAGGGAGAATTTCTCTTCAATTTCAGTTTCTTCTGTTCTACCTAGTTTTGAACAAACCTTCAAAACATTAATAAATGCAACTAGCAAGAAACCCATATAATCATTCTAAAACTATAAACCAGCTAAAAACTCCTCTGTCCTCTCAATAGACACACTAGAAACACTAAATGTGTTTGATGGGTACATTTTTTCATGTACACCCCCATACTTATGCCTGGGACCTTAAATTGGCATGGAGTTGTCAAAACTTTTAGAAACTCTAGCCTAGACACTTTAGCTAGACAAATGCAACTGCAGAAGAAGACTGGAATGGTATGGATGGATGGACTTCTTCCCACATTCTGCTTTAGAATTTGACCTCACAGTTTGAATTAAAGGCTGCATCCATAGCATGCTAAGCTCAGACATGGATAGAAGGAAGAGGCTTACTTCTAGAGGAAAGCTTCCATTAAAGCCATACTCGCATGCTATATCATGTGGAGGGTAGGGATCAGTCCAGCCAAGCTCTGTGCAGTTCCTGAACACTTGCCCTACACAGAAATGGAAAACATAATTTGAACATATTATATACTATTGTTTTATTGTAAACAAGTTTAAAACAACAACAACAACAACAACAATGGTAGAAGTTTTGTTTTTGTTGTTGTAATATATAGAATAAAGGTTAATCGAGTTGAACCCCTAGGGACAATGAGTGTGTGTACTAAATTACACGAGGTAACCAAGAGGTTTACTCCACCACTTCACAAGTCACCATAGTCAGAGAACATGAATGGCTGTATAAAATGTAGGGCATCTAAGCATAGAAATTTCACAGGATAAGTGAAAACTTCTCCTGTCCTGTAGATAAAAATATACAGTAAGCTAAAATGGCCCTCCTACTAACCTGTTGTCTGTAGAAATCCAGGACATGGCTGAGACACAACATCTCCAACTGCAGCATGGGGCCAGCAGTTCACATGGTCCCACCAGCCTCTGCATTCTGTTTGAAGAAAAAAAAAAAATTGTAAAATGAGTAATAAAATAAAATAAAATAAAATAAAATAAAATAGGTACTGAAGGGATCAAGTCTCTAACTTGAACATCATCCAGCGCACCTATTTATGCAGCACTTTTATTCTATGCCCTTAAGCACTTTCTAACTAGCTTTATCACGCACACTTCAGTGGATGCATCAGGTGCAATCTGGGGTTCAATATCCTGCCCAAAGACACTCTGACGTGCAGACTCGGGGACTGAACCACTGACCATCTGATTAGCGGTGTTTACTGAAATGCTTAATAAATAAATAAATTAGGTATGTACTTTTGTGCTTTTGTGTATGCATTTGCTGTATTATGATTTAAGTGTGTGTGTACTGCAATTACCTTCAATTTCATTGATGTGTCATTTGAATTTTCTGATTTGCTGTCTGCCACTGAGGGTTTCTTTACTGTTATTCATTTGATAAGCACCACAACAAGGAGTCATACAGTAGTGATGCTTTTAGGTTGTATTGTCAGGGGACTCATGTTGCATGTTTCATAGAAATATTGATAACTGGTGCCATTGTATTGATAACTGTATTAGACACTATATTACAATCTTGATATTTTGTTCCACCACTAATGGTGGTATCCATGTCTGAGTTAATGATTGTGCATTGGGGATACCTGGCCCTAGTCTGTGTGCTTTTTCTCAGTATTTCTAAGTCCTCAGAGGTCTTGTAGAGTCTAGGCCCTCTGTGGGACTGTTTTGGCAGCCCACAAAGGGCCAAAAGTTATTTTATGCCAGCAGTCATAATATTTTGACTCATCAGCGTAACTGTCTTACATAAATAATATATACTGTTTGACTGAGGAGATTCTCTAAACATAAGCTGAAACAAACAAAAGACAACAATTTGATTGCTGTGTGTAGTGCTTTTAGTATGAGGCTGCTTTCCCCTCCATCACCCTCAAATGCTTTCAGAAACAATACACTGACATGTCCATTTCTAACAGAATAACTCCTTCTCAACAATATATCACTTTCTGAAGTGTTTACTCTCTCTAAGAGTTTCTCTTATCTCTTGTCAGACTCAGTTGCACTAAATTAAGACAATATTAATAACCAGTAATCAATAATGAGTGCCCTGTTCATAAATGAACTGTATATCATCAGCTCAGTGATATGACCTGGTGATTTACAAATGGTGATTTACACAGTGATTTACACACTTTACCAAATTATACCATATCAAATTTAAAGCTGCTGTTCAGCCAAACACTTTAATAAATTAAATGGTACAATAATAAATTTTTTCCTTCCTGTGAAGAATCCCCAAGAAAATCAAATGTAAAATATAAACTTCCATCCATGCAGCACTTTGCAGAGCATAAACATAATTAGCATTACAAGGTCAGGATACAAACTTTTCTGATTGCATTATTATTGAAGCATAACTTTTCTATAATTTAGCTAATTTTTTGTCAAACAAAATTACTGCCACTATATTTGGTATATCTCTGTTATTATGCACCACCAGATTTAATTTAAAAATTCAGGGTGATACAGTCTTGAAAATCACCAAAGGTCAGATTGAACTGAAGATAAGGCAAAACAGACCACTACTGAAAAAGTTCTGTTGAATTACTAACATGGGCCAACATTCACTGCCCACATGTGTCATTGAACTATGGACATAGGTACCAATCACCACATATCAGGAACATCCCATAAGACCTATTGTTTTTGAAATGCTCTGACCCAATTCTCTAGCCATCATTGTCTGTCAAAAGTCACTGACATATTTATGTGTGTCATTTTTCCTGTTTCCAACAAAAAGCAGGAAAAATGTCACACATAAAGCAGGGCTATATCAGGCAGCACTGACTGTTCATGTGCTGCCTGATATATCCCATGCTTTGGCAAGTGCCATTACAATCAGTGTTATTCACTTCAGCTGTCAGTGGTTGTGGCTGATTCGTAATAGTCCACATAAGAGATTTGAGATGACAAAGATGTCATCTATAATAACATTTTAGCTGTATATACAGTATTATTCTTTGAATAGGCCAGACATACCAATTTGTTTTCAATACCTCACAGCAGAGCAGGACAACTGTCTTGTACTGCTGTTAAAAAACTAAACATGAAGGATGTGCCTGTTATTCATTATTTAGATTACATGATGCCCCTTGGCCCTGTGGATCTTTAAAAATGTGTGATGTCATTGTGTAAGACATCAATCCACCAATCAGCACAACAGTTAATGCAATTTCTTTTCAGTTCTCTCATTTCCAGTACCAACCTGGAAGTGGAAACC
This sequence comes from Paratilapia polleni, assembly GCA_015106735.1. NCBI lineage: Eukaryota > Metazoa > Chordata > Actinopteri > Cichliformes > Cichlidae > Paratilapia > Paratilapia polleni. The sequence goes on from VUQI01059059.1 coordinate 14,928, forward strand.
ATGGCAACAAGATTTTTTTGTACTGCAAATGTAGTTAGCTGACAGATCATGCTATTACCTGCCGCAGTAATGGGAGAAAGTACGCTGTGTTTCTTCTCAAGTTACCACGTTTGAGGAAAGTGACTGTAGCTCACTAGAGAGCATTGCAATACAATTCTACTGACTATTCGGTCCCCCTCATTTTCTTTTATCTTCAAACCTGCTGCTGAATGATAACTTGGTTTTAAATAGACAGAGGAAGCCTTGCTTAAATATCTTATTGACACTTAGGTTTCATTCACTCAAATGTTGTACATAGAGTAAAAGAGTCTTTAGCTGACATTATTTTGATAACAACTATGGGGTAATAGTTGGGATGCCAGCCATTAACACACCATACATAAAGAAGACCAACTAACCATATGCTGACATAAGCTGTGGAAAGTAAGATGAAGCCTCACTCCCACCTTGGCCCACTCTCAGGTTAAAAAAAAAAAAGGACCTTAGTGTATTTATATTGTACCTGACTGTCATAGTTTGCAACATCACTTGTTAATTGTATTCACTTCAGTTCAATTTTATTTATATAGCGTGCTGTAAATTCACAACAGCTGACTCAAGGTGCTTTATATTGTAAGGTAAAGGCCCTACAATATTAGAGAGAAAACCTCAACAATCAAATTATTCCCCTGGGTTTTGGTTTAAGTTTAAGTTTAAAGTTTAAGTATCTTCTTTTAAGTATCTTTTAAGTATCTTAAAAGTAGAGAGGGTGCCTGTCTCCTGAACCCAAACTGGGAGCTTGTGCCACAAGAGAGGAGTCTGATAACTGAAAGTTTCTTTTGGAAACTCTAGGAACCACAAGTAAGCCTGCACTCTGAGAGCAAAGTGTCCTATTGGGATAACAGGAGGTCTTTAAGATATCATGGAGCCTGATCATTCAGGACTTTGTATGTAATAAGAAGGATTTAAAATTCAGTTCTGGATTTAATAAGAAGCCAGTGAAGAGAAGCTAATATGGGAGAAATATGATCTGTCTTTCTATTCCTGTTAATACTCTCACTGTTGTAGTATATGCAGTGTATGCAGTGTTCTCTAATAATGTGGCCTGAGGGAAGCATGTACACTTGTGGTCATAAGTTTATATATACCCATCATGGGCATGAATGTCATGGTAATTTGGGACTTTTAAAGATTTCTTTGAACTGCTCTTTCAAAGAAAGCAGTTCTTTTGACAGCCATCAACAAGCTTCTGGCATAATTCTGGCTGGATATTTGACCACTCTTCTTGGCAGAATTGGGTGAATTCATTTAAATTGGTTGGTTTCCTGGCATGGTTAGTCTCTGTAGTAAATGGTTGTGATCAGTAGTATCGAATGATGCACGGGAGTCTAGCAGGACAAGCACAGAGACGAGTCCGCTGTCAGAGGCCATAAGAAGATCATTAGTAACCTTCACTAGTACTGTTTGCTATGATGAACTGCCATGATGAACTCTAAATCCAGACTGAGACTCTTCATATAAAGCATTCTTCTGCAAATGAACCCTGATTTACAACAATTTTTTGCAAATTAAAAAAAAAACAAAACAAAAAAAACATTGGTAAATCTGTCTATATTTAGCTACGGCAGCTGGATAAAGTAAAGTAAAGGCTTAATTGCAGCCACTTTAAAAAGCCTGTGATATGTAGTTGATTAATAATTTGATCATATTTATCAAAGCATCACTGTATTGTAAGATTTCTTTGAACAGTCTTGTAGGAATGGGGTCTAATAGCCAAACTGATGATTTGGAGAGAAATCAATAGGAGAGAAGAAGTCTAAATAAATATCAGCAGTCAGTAAAGCTGCTGTACTTAATGACACATGTGTGAGATCTGTTTGAAGGCTGTGATTATTTTCATCTGTAATGGCTACAGTGGTTATAATGGTTTTTTGTAAATAAATTCATGAAGTCATTACTACTGACAGCTAAAGGAATACAAGGCTCAACAGAGCTGTGACTGTGTCAGCCTGACTACAGCGCTAAAAAGAAAAACCAATGGACAGAAGCCAGCAGAGTCCCATAATGAATTAATTGCAGTGTTGACGCTGTCATTTCCAATGTCTACATGAATGTTAAAATCAGGCACTATAAAAATTTTATCTGAACTAAGCACAAAATCTAATAAAAAGTCTGAGAAATCAGATAAAACTTCTAAGTAAGGGACAACAGACAACCAAAAATAAAACTGCTTTTCTCTTCCTGCTTCAGGTTTCTGTAAAAAACAAAATATATCAATATATTACTCTGTGTTTTATTCTATGACTAGTTGTACATCTGGTCTGGGTTGACTACAACTGTTTGACTAAAGTCTTTGTATACACTAACAAATGATGTATAACAATATTTTTAAAATTGTAGTCTATGTCCAAAATGTTAGTCTGTAATTGCTGTGCTTTATTTTTTAAAATGTGTTTGTTTGTTTTTGGTTTGTTGTGTGTTTGCTTGTTTGTTTTTGTTCTAATCCTAATCTGAGTCCTCTCAGTGTTACCAATACGACACCTCTTTTTCCCCCAAAATACTAGTTTAAAATACTAAATGCCACAGTTCTAGCCAATGAGCTTAAATGGATACTAATGGAAGTTTAACTAAAAAGAATGAGGCCCATGAATTTGACATGATGCTGGAGTTCAGACTTCAGAGACTGAGACAAAACAACAGGGCATTTATATAAGACCCTGTTACAAATTTTAGTAAATTACTGGCAGCGAGATTTGCTAGTTTGTAACTGTTTTTAATTCTACCATGTATTGTAATCTAGAACAACAGTTTGTTACTGTAAAAAATACTACAGTAACTTATTTTTAAAAAAAAAATGTTTTAGCCTTAAGATTGTACAGTAGCTTGCTTTTCTTCCTGTAAAGACTTCAGCATTTACAAGAAGCAACTGTATTCACAAAGAACCATATGTTTCTGTAGAAATTCCTTGTATTTTTACAATGTGTTACAGTGCAGTAGCCATGATTTAATACAGAAGCAGATTTGTTGAGTGTTTGAGTTAAATTCTAAATAATAGCAAGGATGATTTTTGCGATCTTTGATTACTGCTAATTTATTGATAAATATTTAAGTTTATAGAGTCACCAAGAGGAGTACTATCATCAACTGAGAAACCTAAAAAGAAAATTTACAATACTTATTTATGTCTGGTTTTCCAGATGACTGATTTTTTTTTTCTGGTTGTAAATATTCCCAACACATCTTGCATATACCTGGACCAGCATTAACAAGAGATTAAACAAGTGTATATCTCTAAACATACAAGACTGGCTTTAAGGAAAAAAAAAATCAACCTGATTGTGTTGTTCTTGAACTACACGGTTTGGTTTTTTTTTGGGGGGGGGGGGGGGGGGGGGGGTTGTTTGTTTGTTCTTGTTTTTTGTTGTTGTTGTTGTTTTAACCACATTACAACAGAGATCTTAAGGGAAGAGTCATGTTAGTTCTCAGTTATAAAGTCACAAGGCTTCTTTATTTTTTATGTTACAATCATGTCACCCCGTCTTTACTTTCAGGACACTAAACAGAAATTTTAAAGCATCTTTGTTGTTCTTTCTTGGACCTCTCACACTTTCTTATCACCACAGAGATATTATGTGATACTTGCCTTGTTTTCCTGGGCCGAAGGAACTTTTGTTCAGCAGCTCCAAACAGGACTCTTCATCTTGGAGTAAAATGTAGTTTGGGTCGCATTCAGGAGGAACAGTTTCAGCCTGCAAACACACTGAAAGAGTTATAACACTGGATACGCTGTGTGTCAGAACCATTACTGCTGTTCTGCGTCATTAAAAATGATAAATATAAAACGTTGTGATATATATAAAACATGTCGAAAGTTGATATGAACCAACGCTCACATGGCGACAGCACTGCAGAAGAAGCGTAATGACCGCTATTCCCGTCGGGATCCACATCGAGAAGGCAGTGATAATCCACCTGATAACAGAAATGAAAATCAAAGAAGAATTCAAAGATTTTAGGCGGCGTTTTTAAAATGAAACGCATTTCTGTCTCAGTTACAGAGACGGAGAAATGTCAGGCGCCCTGTTTGCAAACATCCCGTTGCACCAAGTTTTTCAGTCAGACTTTCCCAGGCGAGCGAGCGGTGATCTGTCTGTGTTGATGCGGGTCGCTCATATGATGGACTTCACCGCTGCTTCTTCAGGTCGGTGTGGCACAACACCGGCCCTCCTCCCCCTCCTCCTTCGTGAAGGGCACCCACAGCGTGACGGTCGTGTTTTTATTTATTATTATTACTATTTTTTGATGAACTGGAATGTATTCTGCTCCCTTAAACGTGCTGTATGTGAAACTTCTTACAAGTTTCCAGTTCAAACGCAACTGAGGTCAGCATACTAGTTTACAGGAAAAATAAGAAAGAAAGAAAGGGAGAAAGAAAGAAAAAAAAAGGAAAAACTTCCTAAGAAAACACCTGCCTGTTATTTGCAAAATGCAGTGAAACATTCCAGCGCTTGATATTTTCTTCACAACATTAAGATCTCCCAGTGGTTTCAAATCAATAGGCATTTGTGAAGATTTGAATATTGTAGGGTCTTTACCCTAAAATATAAAGCGCCTTGAGGCGACTGTTGTTGTGATTTGGCGCTGTACAAATAAAATTGAATTGAATTGAATTGAATTTAAAATATCCGACTTTGTCTTGGGCTCTGCAGTGGTAAAAAATCTTTCCGAAAATTTCTGGATCCACATCAGGAATCAGAACTACTCCAAAAGTTAATCCCTTCTAAATTGGGCCAAGCCAGGTTTCAGGTAAAAATGTCACACATATCCATCCATAACTTTTGAGTGATCCTGCAAACAAACAGAAAAAACCAAGAGACAAACTGAACCAGTCATATTAACTTCTTGGTTGGGATAATGATGTCGTTTGCAATATTGAAGTATGTATGGATGTTTAATCAGTGTTTCCCCATGGAGTAGGTGAAGACCTTGTAACCTCAGCTGTAGGTGGAGGGATAAAGTGCCAACAATCTACAACCCCCCTTTTCCCCAGAAGTTAGAAGTATAATGATTTACAAATCAAGCAAGACAAACACGTGTGTCTTTATCTTACAATAGAAAACAACTTGAGACAATCTGTTCTGAACTGATGTTTTAGAAATTAAAAGTAAATTAAATTAAACTGAAGTTTAACTTAGGTTACAGTCACACTACAGAAAACCGACCAAAATTACTGCAACCATGTGCAATAAACTTGCAATCGTCTTTGCTTTCGATGTGGTTGCTTCAAAGACCGAGGGGGGGATACGGGGATTAACTGTGATGAATCTCAAATATGTTGCCGTCAGCTGCAACTGTTGCCCACTGTTGCAAATCTGTTGCTGTCTACATCAAACCTGTAGTGCTGTACCAGGGGCGGACTCCTTACCAGCGGACCAAGCAGAATGCACACATCAGGCGCGACTCTCTCAGCCACAGACTGGGCAAATTTATAATTTGTAAAAGTATAAACAAACAGAAGCAGCTAGCTAATTTCATTAATGACCAGCATTCTACCAAGAGCAGCGCAAATTTGCGGCTCAAAAATGAGTAATGTACTAACAAAATAAATACAATGTAAGGTTTTACGCACGTGTTTCTCTATTAAACAACAACGAGAGCAGGCTGAAGAAGAATGGATATGTTTATGATATAAGGGTGAACGCTTCTGTTAGAAATGGCTGGGGACTGTGTGGTCCTGAGAACTGAGCCTCGGTGGAGCGCAAGATTTGTGGTAAACGGTCTAGTACTTATATAGCGCCTTTCTTCTCAATTTAAGCGCTCAAAGCGCTTTCTACTACAACTCTCATTCACACACACATTCACCTAAGTACCTTTTAGCTAACATTCACACGCACCCTCACGTGGATGCAACTTGGGGTTCAAAATCTTGCCCAAGGAAACTTCGACACGTGGACTGGAGGGATCGATTGATCCACCAGCCTTCTGATTGGTAGACGACCCGCTGTCGCACCTGAGCCACAGCCGCCTCGAGATCCAATGAGTTGCTTTATTACAAACTAATCCTCCATATAAACCTGAATTCTGTGTGTAACAGGTGACATGTACGATGTATACACGAACACAAAACATTATATACAGTCAGATCCCGAGCCGTCCGTGTGTTAACGAGAGACTGTGACTGTGCCACGTGCGTAAATGCGCGCTTCGCTCTGGGGTTTTTCACTGCAGAAAAACAGTCTGTTAAACTGAATGTCTGAAGTTAGACCTTGCGGTCCAACATGTTAAACACGTTAAAGAGCCGAGTCATTTTCACATACTTATTAACTCTGAAAGTCTGCTGTTGACACCAGTAAATGGACAAAGACGTCTCTTTCCCTTTACGGAGATTTACAGATCTGTGTTTTTTAAAAAAAGTGACACGCTGCAGAGAAAGGCGGAAAAATCCCTCATCAAAGAAGACTATTTTCTTAGGAATCTATTGAGTTTAGTATTTATTAATTCTTTCTTTAAACTGACAGTATTTTGCACTATTGCATTTTGACATTTCATATTAAATATTGAAGTTAAATGTCATAGCTGGTCAAATAGCGCTAAGTGGCGTTTGATTGTGAGTGTCTGAAGAGGAAAGCATGAGACTGGGAATATTACACATATTAATGTAACTAACCCTAACACACTGTAACATTCAGGCATTATTCTAGGGTTAGGCATTAAAAGCTACTTGGTTAGAGTTAGGCATTTAAAAAGTACTGGGTTAGGATTAGACATTAAACACTACTTGATTAGCTTTACAAAAATATCAAGGTTTGCTTTAAAATATAACGTCTCTCGCGTGTTTGAAAACATTGTTTTCCTCATTGCCATGGTGACGCCTCCCTGCTTTTTCTACACAAAAAATACGTGCTCCTGACGCGAAATATATTTCCTATTGAAATGCATTACTTGAAAATTCGTGCTCAATAACACGAAAAAACAGAAAAAAACAAAAAAACAAAAAACAAACTTAACAATTCGTTCATGAACACGAAAACTATTTCACGAATTTCCGTGAGACCGGGCTGAAATACCACTATTATTGCGGAACAGGAATATGTGGGGCTTGGCTCTGAACACTCAGAGTGAGGACTGAGTAAAAGAGTTACAGGACAAAACCAAAGTTGTGGCACTGGGCTCACAGCTTTGAGCCATCCAGCTGTGTCAATTACGCACTCGTTCTGAGGTCTATACTACGGAGCGAGTTCAACATACCCAGGGTATCTTTCCGTTATTTGGATTCACTTACCCTAACACAGTCAGGATAAGCGGTCACACGAAGCTGGTTATCAACTCGCTGAGTTAACCCAGGGTTTCCCCTGCGCGTTCACATGAAAGGGGTGGTCTTGACAACATCTAACCAATGTGAAAGGGGCGTTTCACTGGTCATATGACTCTTCCACAGAAAATAATCCCGATGAATGCCACCTACTCAGGAGACGTTATCAAATAGTGATTAAAAATCTATAAAGAACATAAAAAAATATAACAGTAAAATGCAACACTGTTGTTAAAAGGACAAGAGATGAATGCTGCAGCAAATCGTTAACTTGATGATTTAGCGCACAGAGCGGTAAAATAAACATTTTAATTCCAGTGAATTATTTTCTGGCTGAGTGCGCTCTCAGTGCTGCTGTTTGTTTCTAAGGTGACGGCTGCACATTAGAGTCTGAAACTTTAAATTGGATCCATTTAAACATTAAAGCTTACTGTCCCACAGCCTGATAAGATCTCTTTAGTAAAATGAATCTGATTGGTTGAACAGGTATTCTTGGTGTGTGTTCTGTGTTCAAGTAGCTGAAATTCCAGCAGAGTAAAAGAGACGCAGCAGCAGGTTAGAATCCAGTAGAACAACATTTATACATTTTCTGTATCTCTAAATTAATACACAGTGCACAATCCCGTGACAATACGACGCACAGTTTGTGCTTCATTCAGAGGTTTTAGGTATGGCTTAAAAGCTTGCACATATTAAACATCTTCCGCAAGCACAGAATCTATATTGCGCTTAAAACATGCTGTTAATAAAAGACTCAGTGAAAACGTGGCGCTTCCAGCTGATTTTAAACTAAAAACTCTGAACCTAACCGGCTCCGGACCAGGTTAGGTCTATCACGTAAGTTACAATGGCGATGTACCCCGGTAAGAAGTGAACCACCTTCGTAGTACAGAAAACCCAGGGTTAACCCCGAAGTTACCTGGATAAGCCAAAATCCTGCTTCATAGTACAGGCCTCGGGTGAGAGAATCTGTCCACAGGACAACTATTAGTCGTGCACTCCACAAATCTGGCTTTTATGGAAGAGTGACTAGAAGAAAGCCATAAGAAGTCCTGTTTGCAGCTTGCCACAAGCCATGTAGGGGACACAGCAAACATGTGGAAGAAGGTGCTCTGGTCAGATGAGACCAAAATGGAACTTTTTGGCCTACATGCAAAACACTAAGTGTGGCGAAAACCTAACACTGCACATCAACCTGAACACACCATCCCCACCATGAAACATGGTGGTAGC
>VUQI01059063.1:0-13438 GCA_015106735.1 Paratilapia polleni
GAAACCAACTACAAAAAAAAAAAAGAGAGGGAAAAAGACAATAGTGGTCCCCTTTGTGAACTATTGCCTCCAACACACCACTTCTTTACTCAAGTGCTCTTTTGAATTATAAACTCATACATTATGTTCTAAATATATTTGTGAAAGCAGTTTAGTTGCTTGGGAACATAATTTTTAGGAGACGGTGGTGCTTGTTGTGTACCACACTTCTAATACAACATGCTAAAACACCACTCAGTCACAACATTAACTCCACTGACAGGTTAATGGATCACTGTTGTACAATGTAATGTTTTCTTCTAGGAAACCTTGGGTCCTGGCATAGATGGGAATGTAACTGTGACACAGGATACCTGTCTAAATGTTGCTGCAAAACAAGGACAGTCCCCACGGCAATGGCACTCCTCAACCACTGCAGCTGTTGACTGCTGGGAATCAGTGAGGTTCTGCAGTACAGGAATAGGAACAAGGCAGAGGAAGTTTTTGTGTTTCTGTTTGTCATCCCCTTTCTCTTTGCTTTCAATAGAGCTGTCTTCTATTGTTTGCCTTTTGTTTCTGCCTTAGTATATCTGTATAACATATAGCATAGCTTATGTAAATATTGTATGCGTCTAACAGTAAACTCCCAAGTGCCTGTGCTCTTAAGTGCTGTGACTGGGTGGACAAGGCAGTGATTTCAGATGCAGTACTATGCACACAGGGAGATTTCTATACATGGTAACTACTCCAGATGGAATGTTTTAGTATTTGTATTCCCTGACCACCTTAATTTAACACAAATACTACTTTGGTCAAACTCACTAACCTGGAATTACAAAATGTACCATGAATATCCACAGTGTGGGTATTTTTTTTTCCAGTGCACTAAACTAAACTGACGGTATATTGCAATGATCTGAATGCTAACAACAGCTGAAAAAAATGCACCCAAAACCAAAGTAAAGCACCTTTTTGTATTTCTTGTATTATTTGGATTACAGTGGTTAGTACTGTCACCTCACAGGAAAATGTTCTGGGTTTGAACCTCCTGGTTGGCTGGAACCTTAATGTGGGAAATTTGCATGTTGTATCTGTGCCTGTTCTTAAATTGAGTTTGTGGTTGTTTGGCTGTCTGTGCTGCCCTGCAACTGTTGACCTGTCCAGGGCGCACCCTCTGTGGACTGGGATAGTTTTAAATACCCTTGGATAAGAGGATAAAGAGGGTAGAATATTATTATTTTGCATGTCATTCTCAAATATTGTGGCCATACATAACCTGGTGAACTAATCCTTTAACGTTTACCCTTTGCCTTTCTACTTCACTCCAACCTCACATTTAGAAGAGCTTCAGGAACACCAAAAAAACACAAGCACACAGACAAGAGCAGAAAATAATTATATCTGAGGTATCCAAAGCAAAATGTCACAAAGCAACTTTTAATGAGTGCAAATCCCAGTGAGAGGGATGTATTTTCAGTGGCAGTTGGCAGCACTTTATGTTAGGCTGCTATATCCCCAGCTCTCCAGACTCAAGTGTTCTCCTTAATTGCAGGTCAGTGTGAATCTGTCGCATCAGCTGCCATAAGCTTTAATTAATACTACACTGAAAAAAAACATGCAACACCCATCCATCTGTTTGTTGTTAACCTGTAAGAGTGAGAAGGAAAGGGATGTGTACAAGCTATGGAAATAGATGAGGAAGTACAGAAGTTATTTCTGTTCCATTTGGAATGGCCTTTGGCATGGGTGTTGCCTTTTAGTATTCAGCTGGAGGTGTAGCTGGACATTTGGTCAGAGGGGATCCATAGAGTGCCAAACTCTCCCAGAGCAAATGAATCGCTGCAAAATTGAGAAAAATGTATTAATGTCCTGGACTGGAAGAACTGTTGCTTGTTGTATGATCAGAATTATTCAATAATTTAATTAGTAATAGTTTAATTTTAAAATAGTATTTTTCAGATCTTCAACACTCTGGAAACTTATTGTTGAGTTTCTTCAGAAGGTTGAGACTCATGCACAGCAGAGGGAGCCGCATGTTTGATTTGGCACAGATGTTTACGTTGGATGCCCTTCCTGACACAACCCTGACAGGTTTTGTGCCTCCTCCTGGTCTTGAACCAGGGATCCCGCATCAAAACAGTTAAAAATTATTTAAAGTGATATTTTTAAAAACACCTTTCTGGTCTGCTTCTGGTAATAATTAAAAGTTGATAAGTGTTCTTTCCTTTAACTCCACTTCTATGTATCAAAACTGGAGTGCATCTGGAATGCATATGTCATCAACAATCTGGCCAACCGCTGGACCCAGTGGACTTTGCCACTCTCCGTACAGCCATCTCCCGTCAAGGTGCGGTCTTGGGGGAGCATGATCAGACTTTAAATGCTTTAGCTCAGCAGTTAAGATTAACAACCCAAAATATCAGTCAGATGGATAGTTCCCTTCAGGCCCTTCTTGCTAGGCTGTCCCGCGCTTCTGACCCCCCTGAGCGTCCAGCCGCGGGCCCTGCCTTCTCTGTTAACCAGTCGCTTCCCTAGGCGTGCGATCCCAGTCCCCCCTCACCTGAACCTTTTGGGGGAGAGTTCGGTCACTGCGGGGGTTTTCTGTTGCAATGTGCCTTGTTGTTTAATCGCACTCCCCGAGCTTTCGCTAATGATTACACCAAGATTTCTCATATGGTAAATTTATTGAGGGATAGAGCCTTGACTTGGGTTCGGGCCTATTTGCTGTCTAACCCCATTGAATCTGTGTCTTATGAGAAGTTTCTCCGCAATTTTAGGGTTGTTTTTGACCATCCCCTCCGGGAGGAGGAAATAACCCGTAGGTTGTTTAACCTCCGGCAGGGGAATAGGTCAGTGGCGGAATTCTCTATTGAATTCCGAGTATTAGCTACAGAATCTGGTTGAGAGGAAAAGGCGTTGAAGGGAACATTTTCTCATGTATTAAGTGAACAGTTGAAGGACGAATTGGCTCGCCAAGAGGAGGCTAAAGATTTGGGGTAATTGGTAATTTAGCATGGTAATTGCAAATTTTTACCGTCGTTTCATCAGAAATTATAGTCAAGTGGCTCTGCCTCTAACCAGCCTTACCTCCTCTTCCAGGTCATTCATCTGGGACTCTGAAGCTGTTTTAATCCATTCAGACCCCCACAAGCAGTTTGTCGTGGAGGTGGATGCATCGGATTCCGGGGTGGGGGCGGTACTATCTCAACATAAGCTACACCCTTGTGCTTTCTTTTCCAAAAGATTAACCTCTGCAGAAAGGAACTATGATGTTGGAAACCGGGAACTGTTGGCCATCAAGTTGGCACTAGAGGAATGGAGGCACTGGCTAGAGGGTTCTGTGCAGCCATTTGTGGTCTGGTGTCACGTCCACCAATCCCTCCTCATGGAGCTCCTATCTCACCTGGGTTGAATACGCCCACAACACGCTGACCTCCTCTGCTACAGGACTGTCTCCCTTTGAAGCCTCGTTAGGCTATCAACCTCCCCTGTTCCCGGCACAGGAGAGTGAGATTGCTGGTCCAACACCACCTGCGTCGCTGCTGCAGGGTGTGGAGACAGACCAAAGAGGCCCTTCTCAGAACAGCAGACCAGGACCGACATTTGGCCGACAGGAGACGGACCCCGGCCCCAATGTACCATCCAGGTCAGAAAGTTTGGTTGTCTTCTAAAGCCGTACCGTTAAAGGCAGTGACTCGCAAACTGGCTCCCAGATATCTTGGCCCTTTTACTATTAACAAAGTGATTAACCCGGTTTCCGTTCGTCTCAAGTTGCCACCTGCCATGAAGATTCACCCCACCTTCCATGTTTCTCAGTTGAAACCGGTCACTTCCAGTCCTCTGTGCCCTCCAGCCATTCCCCCTCCACCCGCCCAGTTTGTGGACAATGTTCACTGTCCGGCGGTTGCTGGACGTGCGCCGTCGGGGTCAGGGCCTCCAGTACTTGGTTGATTGGGACGGTTACGATCCGGAGGAACGCTCCTGGGTTCCTCGCTCTTTCATTTTGGACTCCTCCCTTATTATGGAGTTCTACAGGCAACATCCGGATAGGCCTGGTGGGCCGCCTGGGGGAGTCCGTTGAGGGGGGGTTACTGTCATGTGTCCAGGCTGGCTGTTGTGGATGTGTGTGTTTGTCCCTATTTCTTCCCTCTCGTGCAGGTGGATGAGTGGGCAGGCTGTGCCTTGTCTCCACCTTGGGGTGGAGCCATGTCATTGATTGATCCTGCACACCTGGGAGCCATTGGGTCATAAGAGGGTTGGGTACTTAGTCTCTGCTGTGACTGTGGTTCTCCGCCTGATTGTTCCGACCATTGTGTGGTAAATTGGCTTCCTCTGTTGCTACCCGTTGCTTAGCATTTGCTTTGACTAAATCCCGTCCTTGTCTCTCATTCCCCAGTACCTCCGTGGAGAAAACCAGTTCTGATCAAGGTCACCTTTCGGACTTCACCCGCCTCACTTCAGTGGGGCTCTCGGCAGCCAGCTGTTAGCCCCGCCACCTCAGCCCTCTGCCCTTCCTCTGTTGCCTGCTACACTTGGACTCGCTCCTGCCTGCCCACTCTCCACCGTACCTGCATTAGAGGTTCCGGACTGCCAGCCAGCTCTCTGACTTCCCCCCTCCCATGAACTATTCACCAGATATCAAGTAAGGTCTCGCACTCACAATCCTCTATCTCCACTCACCTCGACCCTGACTAAATTCTCCTTTTCTTCTCCTTCACAGACTCTCCCTGATTGCCACTCTTATTGTTTGCCAGCATAAGTCGTTCCCCTTGTTATTCATTATCTTGTCAATAAATCTTGTAACCTGTACGAACTGTGGCTTGGTCTGCTTCCTGGGTCCACCTAAATCAGTAGCCATGACAGCATACTTCATATACCTTTTAAAGTCATTAAAAGCTCTTACACCTAAACCTAGCTTATTTAACAAAGTTTTTTTAGCAATAGTTTTCACTCTGAAAAAACATGCCTACTCCAAGTCAATGGTTTGCATTATACTTCACTGTTTTCTACAGTGTAGAGCAAAACTAAAGATATCAGAACTATTAAATAACACATCTGGATTTATAGAGGAGGCAAAAAGCTTACAACTTTTTTTAAAAAAGTTTACATTTTAAGTTATTAAAGGTTTTGCTTTGATAACAACCTTATACCCTTTTCAGCTAGCTTCATAAGGTTGCCACCTGGAGCTTTTCAAAGAGATTTGAAGGAGTTTTCACATATGCTGGGCACTTTTTAGCTGGCTTTCCTCGCCTTTGTTGTCCAACAGTACCACCTGCTAGATTTTAACATTATTGCAAAATTTAAAAGATTTTGTACATGATACCAGCAGCATATTTAGTAGTGTGTGAGAAAACAGCCTGTTTTGTAAGTGGAAGACGTTTGCTTTCAGGGTTTTCTGCCAGAAAAGCTAAAGGAAGTCAAGCAAGATTGACCATGTCAGACGTTGTGGCGTATGAATAGCTTAAACATAGGGCTTTTGCAGACTGGCTATTGAAACATAAACTATCTATCTATGGGCTAGTTGCACAGGATGACATGTTTCTGCTTCAGCTTTCTTTAGTGTGTGATTGTATACTTCTGGTCCATGAAATAAAAGAGACAATACCAAGACAGCTTTATTTTACACAAGATGCCTCCAAGACCTACAGAAGGTTACAATTAGTGATGTGCATCAGCAGGTACAAGTGGCAAGCTGAGCCCCGAGGAACAAAAGGGAAAAAGGGTTCAAGATGTACAGTATATATCCAGTTATATCGAAAACTAAGAAGGTAAGCTATATGACATTAGCTAGCTCGCAAGCTAGCTCTAGTACTGGCTATCCTTAACCACCTGACAGGCTATCTAGTGTAGATGTTTTAATGAGGATTAAGTGAATGCATAATACAAATGGCATGTAATTCCACACATTCTCAAAGAAAGATCCCTCGTCAGGGAGAGTGAGCATCAGGGCTACCTGTTTACAGGTCAGTGAGAAAGATGGAAAAGCCTCACAACCTCAGAATAGGGAGAAAAAGTGTTCATAAGTGTTAATCTCTTTAAAGCCTCAATCAGGTTCATGTTCTGGGAATTTTGATGTGGCTAGTGACACTGACATATGGTTTAGGACTCAAATAAATAGCAAACGTTTTGCAACAGGTAACATTATGCATGTATAACATAAAAGCAGTAGATGTCTTTCTTTTTTTTTTCTTTTTTTTTCACTCTGCAGCTCTGCAAATTACCTAAACCTAAACCTAGCTTGCATGGAATCCCCAGAAACTGGTTGTCATGGCTGCTGTTCTTTACTCTATATTTAGTATAATCATTGCAGGGTCTAATTATCAATTTGGTTCTTTTGGCAATGAAAAGTTAGTGTTGATTTTGTATCCTGTTTGTATGTTACAATGTGTTCATGTTCACTTGTTCCACGTTCAGTTTTACTAACACAAAATGAATAGTAAATTGAGTAAGCCGAGACAGCTGATAAAGGCTAAACAATCTTATCAATTTAAATGCCCATTAATTACAGAATTACAGAAAGTAGAATTGGATTCTTTTTATTATCTGACTGGGACGCAATTGATAACCTGGCATAGTTTAGCCTAATCTCGTACTTACTACTCACCTGATTAGCCTGCTTTCAACTTTCTTATTTTCTACACTGTGTTGAAGTAGTGTACTAAATGTGAAACACCATTTTGTTTTAATGTGTAGGTTGTCAGTAGAGCTCGCACTGGCAGAGTGCACCTGTGTGGCTGGAACAGCACTCTACAATCATAATGTTGCACTGGTGTTCACATTAACAAGCATTTCAATTCATATGCACTTCTGTCATGGTCCTGGATTTTGACCCAGTGTTTTTGAGTTGTGGACTTTCTAGTTTTATTAGTTTGCTTTTCATGTATTATTGAGCTTTTGTTTTACTACTTTTGTAGGTTGAGTTTTGTTATTTATGGTAATCTTGCATTTGGAGTTCAATTAGTTTTAATAAAGTTAGTTTATATTCTTGTTTCAGTTATAATGCTTCCCCTGTGCCTTGTTTAGCCTCTGTCTCTGTGTTAGGTGTTTTCATGTTTTGGTTGCTTCCTGTTTTATTTTGGTAGTCCTTTGTCTCTTGTACTCTGCATTTAGTTTTACTTCTCCCTCCTGTCTCATTATCTTGATTCTTTTCACCTGTGTCTTGTTTTCTCCAGCTGTGTTCTCTTTCCCTGATTACATGTGTATATTTTAAGCCTCAGTTTGCCTTACTTCCTTGTCATGTCGTACTGTTTGTTGTTGTTTGTGTCTGCCTGAGAGTTTTCCCTGTTTGGATTTATGGACATTGATTTTTGCTGTTTTGTTGGACTCCTTCTACACCTGAATAAAAGTCTGTTTTTCTGTTCACTAATTATGTCCTCGAGTATGCATTTGGGTCCATCTCTGCACAAATCATGACACATTTCAGCACAGCAGGCTCAGCTCAACTTTGACCCGAGTCCGTTTACTGCATGTCTTCCCCCACTGTCTTTCCCCGCTTTTCTTTCTCCTCTTTACCGCGCTTATTCTAATTAAGGCAAAAAGCCCCCCCAAAAAATAATAATAATAAACAAGCCTTTCAATTCATTTGAAAAATCTTTTATGTAATTAACAGGTTGTGAAACCGGGCCAAGTGAGTGACGTGGTGTTCATTTCCACCAAACTGAAATGTACTGTCGCTCAAGGTGTAAGGTAATGTATTGTCCTGTGTAACTCTATTGCCTACATTCTACATTTGTGTTGTTTTTTGATTGTAAAATTATTATTACAGTTCTAATTGTAAAACTATATTCTTTAAAGGAGTACACATTACAAGGCAGTGCAGGGGGAGCTGCCAGATCCAGATGTCCTCAAAGTCAGTGAGGTGTACAAGGACTTCTCGGCAGACAGCGCTCCACTCATCACCAACATGGCGATGAGTGCAGACGCCCCACTGGTTGATTCAGTTTTTGGAAGATAGTCCTATCTCCTTCCAGCATCCATTGCCATTGAGCCGGGTTGTAGTATGCCACCCAGATGCCCCTCACCCACCACCTCTGGTTACAGGTTAGAGCCCACAGGTTGCCAGTTTATGTGTAGCTACCAACAACAACTACATCTATAATCATTTGCCACTTTATTAGATATGGCTAGGAAAATAGAGGTTGCCACCAGGGATCAAAGCAACACTGTGGAGTGGCACCGTGTCAGGAGTCCCAGGATAACTTCTTCCAGATTCAGGGAAATAAGCCACGTCAGAGGTCAGAGTTCTGCAGAAAGCCTGGCACAAAGAATTAGAAAGAGGGAAGCTTAAACAGCTCTGATAAAGAGGGGACTGGCAATGGAACCAGTTGCTATCCAGTGGTACTGCTGAGTAAAAAACACAAATTACCGGCCTTGTGGGTTTGTCTATCCAGATGCCCCCTGATTAGAATCACCTCCTGATGATGTGGTGTATGACCCAACTGAAAACCCTCTCTTTGGGCTGTTGGAAGTCAAATGAGAAATCAAAGAGCTATGTGGAATGTAATTATTTAAAAATGCATAGTGGCAAGTACAAGGTCAGCCCCTGTTTACAGGGATGGAGTGGTGTGATCTTATTGTCTTTGCAGAGGAGGATATATTCATACAATGCATCTACAGAGACTGCAAGGTGGCTCAAATCATCAGAGAAAGGGGAGATTATTTCTTTTTTTTTTATTTGTACATGCCAGTTTGAAGACAGACTGATAATAACCACTATGCTGAAACTCGTCTTTTAGTGATAAATGTATTACTGTAAATGTTCTTTTCAATTCAATTTTATTTATATAGCGCCAAATCACAACAACAGTCGCCTCAAGGCGCTTTATATTTTAGGGTAAAGACCCTACAATATATTTATATTTTATGTTCCCTTCTCTGGTTGCAGTTGAATTTATTTGACCTTAGAAAAAAATAAACCAGAATTATGATTCAGTAGTCTCTCTTGATCTTTCTGTACAAGCCATGATTAAATGTTAATTCTCTGTAGATTTGAGTATGTCTTACATAACAGGGTAGACTGAAATAACTTTCTAATTCCCATTGTTACTTAGTATAATTTGTCATTTGTAATATTTGCAGACATTTGAACAAGTGGGCCCTTTACTGGGTGCTTTGGCTGGCTAGCATGCTGCTCATGATCTGCTTCTACTACAGGTTTTAATAATGCTGTGGTACACCTGGTATATTTAATGTATAGAAGCCAGGACAAATACTGTCATTGGAGATAAAACTGTAATCTGGAAGCATCTGGAGCAATGTCCTGATGACATGTAGCTCAATTAAAGTTTAAACAGCACACTGAAAATACTTGACAAAAGTCTGGCAATAAAAATTTTTACCAAAGTATGTATTAACTGCAAAGTTTAACACTGCAAAAGTAGTATTAATTGTGCAGAAAGTGGACCCTGTTAGTATCTAAATATATAGATTTTTTTTTATTAATATTATTGCTGTGTATTAAGTGTTTTTGGCATTTCAGTGCTAGAGAGTTCAGGTTCAAAATAATTACCTTTTTAAAAAAAAATAATGAAAAAGAATATGTCAACAACAAACAGTTTAATAAATCAGTTATTAACACAGAATATTCAAAAATATTTTTAATTAGTAACTATAAAAATTGCTCAATGTAGAACAGAAATGTATTACACTACTGTTACAGAAAGTGTAATGTGATTACAGTAATACCCAACACTGTTAAGCGCTGAGCTGCCCGTGTCTTTACTAATGGTCTATTTTGGTAGTTGACAAGATGGCAAGCCACACTGAAAAACTGCTCAATGCTTCCACACATTGAGAGTGGTATGACTTCATCAAAGAGTTTGTTCTCTTTCACCCTCCTGATGCACCTCTCCACATTGACCCTCAGGTGTGCAATTGTTTGAGTCTGTCTGGCATCCTCCCTGCTCATTTGGGTATTTCTTGACAGAAAGAGTGGCTGGTATACCATGCATGGAGCCAGATTTTCTACAAGGAATTTTTTGTCAACCATAATTGCCTTGTCGGGTATGAGAAGGTTTGCAAAGCCAGACTTTTGGAAAATGTCATGGTCACTCATGGATCCCGCATACAGACCAGACAAACATAATAGCACCATGGGGTGCCATGCCAATCATGGCCTTGAATGTCATGTGAGATTTATACAAAGAAAACATCTCACTTTGCAACAGGAGACAGGAGAGAGTCTGACAGAACAGTTCAGTGCAGTCAAGCACCACTTGTGTGTCTGGGAAAGCTGAAAACTGTGATGGAAGATGAGCTCAGACAACTTCTTGTGGGATCCACAGACGTTTGCCCCCAAGCAGGTTGTACAGGAAGTGTGTCCAGGATGCAATAATCCTGCTGGCTGTGGTGCACTGGATGCCAAACCTCTCTGCGAGATGCCTGAGAGGCAGTCCCACTGACAGGTGCATCAAGAACAACAGCAACTCATCTATGGGTGGAAGTTTCTGTGAAAATAAATAAGCATTAGGCCTACATACTATTAGATAGAACGGTAGAACTGAATTGGTTACTTACTCAAGTACTGTACCCAAGTGCAATTTTGAAATACTTGTTCTTGACTTGATTATTTCCCTTTTATGCAACTTAATACTACTTCTACCTTTATTTTGCAGATACACACAAATTATGACTAAATAATGATGTAATGTAACTATCATATATATTTATGGAGGCTGGATAGCGTAGTAAGATCGCCACCTTTGACATGCGAGACCGAGGTTCGAATCCCGGCTATGGCCTGCCTCCAGTAGGGGTCTTTAGGCAAGACCCCCTTACGCCACCTGCCTACCTCAGATATGAGTGGTACATATACTGATAGAGTCGTGCCAGCTCAGACGTCGCCCGGATTAACATGGCCTGCGCCAGATGTTGGGGAACCAGGACAATCTGACAATAAGTGGGCTACTGGAACAGGCAGGAGGCATAAATGGACAAGAGATGAGAACAGGGAACTGTTGAAATGCTACTATACATGTAATGCTAGCGAAAGAGGTTGCATGAAGAGGATGTGGGACCAATGGATTCTTCGAAACCCAACATCTAGACTAACATCGAAACAACTAGTAGCTCAGTGTTCCAACGTATGGAAGAAGCAACTGCTATCGCAACTAGAGATTGACGAGGTACAACACAAATGCTAAGCTCAGGGCAGCACGGAGGGAAGTTAGCCAACTATCAGAACTGCAGAAAGGTGTCATGAAGGGAGGGGTGCCTAAGAAGTACAACAAGCTGTCCATACCTGAGGCCTTAGAAGCTGCCAAGCAAAGACTAACAGCCTTGGCTAGCCACTTGAAGAAGTACACCAGAGATATAGAAGCCAGGAGAATAAATCAGATGTTCTCCACTGAACCATCCAAGGTGTATTCTCAGTGGCAAGGGAACAACATGAGAACAGCCCCACCACGGCTGGAGACGAAGCAATACTGGAAAAACATATGGGAGAAGGATGCAACACATAACAACAATGCTCAGTGGCTAGCAGATCTAAGAGCAGACCACAGCAACCTCCCTAAACAGGACCCAGTAACCATCACAGTGGTAGATATCCAAGAAAGGGTCTCAAATATGAAGAGCTGGACAGCACCAGGCCCTACACCAGTACAGTTAGCTGCAAATGGATGAGACACACCCGGAATGACTAACCGAAGGCCGGACAGTGCTGATTCTGAAGGATCCCCAGAAGGAACCAGTCCCATACAACTACCGGTCAATAACCTGCCACTGCACAACATGGAAGCTCCTGTCAGGCATCTGTTACGTCCCCGGCCTAGGGTAACCCGGACCTAACATGAGGCGTTACTCTCCACTCCAACCACTCCCAAGAAAAGACCAGCAACACAGACCAACTGAAGATGCTAGGCAGCAGTTTATTTGTTTCAGATGTGAGCAATGCCAAAACAACAAACAAAAACTTCTAATGGTCCCTATTCTTCCCTAGCAAAAAATAAAAGGCAAACAAATGACAATGATCTAACCAAAGCTCCTAACCCATAAACAAGAGAATAAAAGTTTCAACAGAAGGGGCTTCTCACTCCTACTGAACTGCTGCAGTGCTCAATATATACAGTGGATAAATATTTACAATTCTCTATTTACAAAGACTAATTACAAGGACTTGTGGCTAGCACCAAAATAATAGAAAGACAAATGAGCTAGAACAATTCACTAACAAGTCCCAGTTTAGGATTCTTACCAAAAAAACTCAAACTTCTAGCAACTGGCCGGCTCTTTAGTTGGGTGTGGAGAAGACAAGGAAAAAGGGGCGAGGTGGCTGTCAGCTGGAGGTTAAGAGGCGGCTGTCCATTCAATCATCCAATCCGGATTCAGGAACTTATTTGAATTGGCCAATCAGCAGTGTCCATCTGTCTCAACAGCCAATACACAAACACACACACCCATACACACTTCTTGGAGGTAGGGGAGAGAGATGCACACACCCACTCACACTCTAGAGGGAAGAGCCAAACATGAAAACAACATGGCATATGATCACGGATGAAAACACATCAGAGCGGCTAAGATGAACAGGCACATGGCTCAATACATGAGCGGGGCCCAGAAAGGAATTGGCAGCAACACCAGAGGAGCAAAACACCAGCTACTGGTAGATAGAGCAGTCATTTGGGACTGTAAGACCAGACTGACCAACCTGTGCACTGCCTGGATTGACTACAAGAAAGCCTATGACTCAATGCCTCACACATGGATCCTGGAATACCTAGAATTCAATTCAATTCAATTCAATTCAATTCAATTCAATTCAATTCAATTCAATTCAATTCAATTTTTATTTATATAGTGCCAAATCACAACAACAGTCACCTCAAGGCGCTTTATATTTTAGGGTAGAGACCCTGCAATATTAGACAGAAAACCCCAACAGTCAGACGACCCCCTATGAGCAAGCACTTGGCAACAGTAGGAAGGAGAAACTCCCTTTTAACAGGAAGAAATCTCCAGCAGAACCAGGCTCAGGGAGGGGTAGCCATTTGCCACGACCGGTTGGGGATGAGGGGAAACAGAAGAGAGCAGAGGGAGACAGGACAAAAGGCACACTATGGGAGAGAGACAGAGTTTAATAATAACTAATCATTAAATGCAAGTGGTGTATAAACACATGGAGAGTGAAAGGAAGTGAGGAAAAGAAAGTGCTCAGTTCATCATGGGAAGCCCCCCAGCAGCCTAAGCCTATTGCAGCTTAACTAAGGGATGGTTCAGGGTCACCTGATCCAGCCCTAACTATAAACTCTATCAAAAAGGAAAGTTTTAAGCCTAACCTTAAAAGTAGAGAGGGTGTTTGTCTCCCGAATCCAAACTGGGAGCTGGTTCCATAGGAGAGGGGCCTGAAAGCTGAAGGCTCTGCCTCCCATTCTACTTTTAAATACCCTAGGAACCACAAGTAAGCCTGCAGTCTGAGAGCGAAGTGCTCTATTGGGATAGTATGGAACTATGAGGTCTG
>VUQI01059064.1:0-10568 GCA_015106735.1 Paratilapia polleni
ATAATACTGACAGAAGTCACGTTTAGGCCAAATGTTGCCTATTGCAGCTTTAACCGACACTGCTGTACAACAAGCTGTTTCTTGTGAATTTTGCTATTCATTCTTGTTGTTTCTCCCATTCCCCGTCTCTTTATCTCAATCTAATTTGCCCGCCCACCGCACTCCCTCTCTCTTTCTCTCTCTCTCTCTCTCTCTCTCTCTCTCTGCTTATCCTCCGTTAATCTAGATTTGCCATGTGGCCAAGCCAGTGCTGGATGGATGGGGCTTTGCACACACAGTTGTCCTTGCCTCCATTTTGTTTGTCCTGACATAACAGTTTTATGTCAAAGCAACAAAAACTCATAGAAATTGCTGTAGTCCCTCATGTCGAGCAAGCCTGGCACTTCTACACAATTTTCACAAATTACACATTGAGCCCTCCATCACTCTTGCAATTAAACTCTTCATGTAAGACCTTGGCTGAAAAATGAGTGAATAACATAAGATCTCTAAGTAACAGAAGCTAAAGAATAGCAACAATAACTCTGAATGGTGTATGCACCAAAACCTATTATAACTAGAGCTGGATTCTGCTGGGCAGGATTCGTGTCCTATACCTGACCCCATGTGGAGGATTTCACAGTGAATTTCTGAAACAATACCACGGGTATTACGGTTAGAACATGTGACCAGCTGTTTATGGTAGAGTGGCTCCTGGTGATTGAAGTCTTTGGGAGGAAAGCTTATAAGGTCGTGTCCGATCCCATTACCCTAGTCAAACACTGTCATCGCATTAACACTGCCAACTTGAAGCAAAGCACATTTCCCCATTTTTTATTCCCATGATTTTGTGTGATAGGGCTTGAATAAAAAAAATTGACACAAATTAGAAAATATGAAATTGTTATTTTATCTAACTGATTTTAATTATCTACTTTTAAACAGCTCTAACAAATTCTTACTTTGAGCCGATTACCATGTTCTCGAACTTGATATTACTTCTCTACAGTAACTCACTTTGAAACAACTGTTAACACAGCTCACTCAGCTTTATTGACAAGCGGGTGACCCAAGCCTCTCTGCAGTCCAGCCAACAGCTAAGAAATTCTCTAAGCAACAAAAAGGCCAATGACATAATTTGAAAACGGGCTTACATTTAGCTGTAAATTTCCACAGTCTCGTTTGACAGGCAGATAGATGAGCGCAGTTTACCTCTGTCCTCTCGCAAGACGAATTGTAATGGTATGCAGATGCTGTAATGACATTCCTCTGCGATGTAATCACAGCGCCTGGCACATTAATTTCATTGGAGTGGAAAAGCACATACATCATTTTTGTAGCTTCTCGTCAGATTCCTGCTACATGTGGGTATACATTACCTTAATTATTAAAGTCAGTGCAGTTCCAAATCACCCCCAGTGAAAAGAGAAAGTCAAAACCAGTTAGCTTCAATAGAACATAATGTACTGTTAGATACAATAAAGAAAAGAGCACCATTCAGCTTCAAGATGTGCCGCTGGCTGAATTAAAAGTACTTAAAGAAAATATGTCTGCCTTATTCACTGCATGGCATTGTATTACAATAAAAAGTACACTTTATTCAGTACAGGAGAGAATAATGGGAAATAGAAATACTGGGCTGTGTTGCAGGAGGGAGACTGAAGAGAGGCACTACAAGTGAAAAGCGTCAAATTTCTTACTAATGGATATCAACATGAAACATCTGCAGTTTATTACTTACATTGAGAATTTTTTTTTTACTACAGATTTTCTGACATGTTAGGTCTTAATATTTAAAGGGGGCAGAGTTTCCCACATATTTATAAACTGCTTATGGTGTGTATGCTTTTTCTTTATTTAATTTTAGCCAAATTGTGGGGAAAAAAAATCTCTAACAATGCAAATATGTTCATTTAAGTGTTGGCGATAGTTTTATTAGAATTTATGGCAGTGCTAAGGCACCTTGGTAGATAACCATGTACAAAGCTGAATCCTTACTGCAGTGGCCCTTTATTGTTGTCATTCCTTGTCCCCTTTCCATCCTGTCTCTCTCCTTTTTGATCCAATATTGGCATAAAGGCCCTGTAGAGCTGCTGCATTGAATTGCAACACATTATAAGTGTACCTAATAAAATGTATTTTTGTTTCTGCCACTCAAACTGAAAAACTACATTTTGAAAATGAAACAGCAACGAGCCTTTCCAAAGGCAAAGGTGAGGGAACTCAGGATTATTCACAGGCCTAAAAAAGCAAGCCCTGCTTTTGATTTTTTTCATTTGATTGTGGTTTAATGTGGTTTCACTCCAAAAAGAGGAATGAATTAGCCATTACTGCCATTATTCAATTGTTTTCCAAATCTCTATAAAAGTAAGCATGTTATCAGGCCTTCTAACATGAATCCTACAGATTCTGGTGCCAGGAAGCTGCTCTGTGTAGAGCACTTATGTTGATAGAGAAATGCACCATCTATCCCTGAAATCCTTCATCCAGGAGTGTAAACACAGGCTAAAGAAAAAGACATTACATCTTCCACAGACTTTCTCTTTACAAGATGAAACTGTGAAACACTGCAGTCCTGGAAACTAGTTCTTCTTGCTTCGCGTTATCCTCTGAGATGTAGGATATGGAAAGATACAAATCATATACCTCACTATAGAGGTGAGGTTTTTAAAAAAAAATGTTGCCCGGTCCTTTTAGACTGAATCCCTCCCTGTCCAGGCAGAGGTGGATGATGGATCATTTGCTGTGCCTCCCTTTGGTATAAAGCACTGCAGCCTGGCAGAAGTGCTATCTCTGCAGTTTATTGGCACCATATTACAGGATTTTTGGGTATTGAAGTTTAAATCTCTTCACTTCCTTAAAATACTCAATTTTCAGAGTAGATGTTGCTAGAAAGAAAGTCCCATATAGCTAATATGTGCAGTCTATATGTTTAGAAAGCATCTCTCTGAATAAATCTTGTTCAAAAGGTCAGAATATGTTTGACCATTGTGTCGATTCAACAGCTTCCAGCTCCCCGCTCAACTGTGATGCAGCGCAATGACGTTCCTACCATCTGTTCCCTCCAACTCCCTCTCTTTCTAACTACCTCTCACCCTACCCGCCCTTTAGTACCACTGTCTTTGCCTTTCATTCCACACAGACGTGATTGTACCAGACCGACACAAACAAACATTAAATGTAATATGTAGCCTGGAGACAACAGATTTTCTTAAAGTAAAAAAAACCAAACTTTTTTCCCTTTGTTGTCACTGCTAATTCTTATCATGGACTGGACTGAAAGATGTGTTTACTAGCAAACATAATTGCAAAAAGGGGGCTTATGGGAAATGTGTACTGAAGGACCACAATCTGACTAATGCCTCTTGACAAAACACTTTGTTTTCCTCAACTCCCCGTCTGCCAAAACAGTCAATTTCTCTCCTAGTCTGGCTCTAATTGATCCATGCCTGCTGTGCTGGTGTTTTGGAACTGGATCAGAGGGAAAAAAAAAATTAGCATGCTACTATTTTACTACTATTTTAGAAAATAAAAAAAAGTATCTTGTTCCTTAAGATGCAGCGAGAAATTAATAAAAGTGGCAGATTTTGCTTTTGGGGTCTGCCCTCTATTACTAAGTCAATAAGCATTCAATTACATCTTTTACTTAAAACACTCAGCTAAAATGCCACGTCAACATCTTCTTTCAAAGCTCGTCTTCATCTTTGCTCATCTGTGCCTCGCATTAATCTGATGTTGTTTTTGAAATGACAGTCTTCTGGCTCAGAGGGAGGGATAATGATTCATCAAGTGGGCAGAAAAACAACAACCGCATGAGAGTCATATGATGCAGGAAGACAGCGCCGCTGTAATGAGTTTCATACTTGGCCAAAGCACACAGACCTGTTATGGACAGCATGTGAAAACAGAAAGGCAATCAATACCTTGTGTCGAAATCTCACGACTGGTCGATAGGGTGGTGACCCAAATCCCTCCTTGCTGGGTCTCCCGTTGGCGCCAAGCACAGCGAGCCCCAACAGTAAAATTGCAGCAGACCACCATTTGGTCGTCTTCATTGGTCTTTTCCTGTCAAAAACCAAACAAGAATGGTGAGTACGTATTCTCCTCCAACACTCTGCAGGTTCAATACCGGTTGGCCAGGACAATACATCAAGCCCACGGTAATTAGTGAAGACAATGAGAACCGCAAAACTGTCGCTGGTTTAAACTAAAGCTATCAATACGTGGCCCACACTCGGCAAGGAGATTAGATCTCCTTTTGAATCAATTATGGGGAAATAGACGTCATGAGAAAAATCAAGATAAAGAAGACAAAGAGCCAATATATTAAGGTAATTAAAGTGAGAGCTTTGGATTAATTAGGCTGAGTGTCTAAGTCAAAGCAACTGTGATGAAGCGGAGAGATTACATCTCAACACAGATTCCTTACAGCCTTGCAGAGATGCAGCATCAAAACATTTATTTAAAAAAGTGAGAAGATTCACTTTTCACCTCCAATATAACTGCATTTTCAATTATTCATTCCACTGTGTAAAAACAAGTTTGACCTTTGCATGACATGAATTAAACAAAATCACACTTTTGGGGGGGGGAGGCACCTAAAAAACTGTGGAAATGTCTGTGTCAGTGAAACAGGTTTGAGTGAGTAAAGGCACAGGATATACCCCGAGAAGAAGATGTTAGCCACTGCTCTTATACTGCCTTACACAAAGTTTACCAAAAACCTGCAGTGCATTTGTTCCTTCTTATTTTTATCCCTCATCATTATCTGCATTTAC
Organism: Paratilapia polleni; assembly: GCA_015106735.1. NCBI lineage: Eukaryota > Metazoa > Chordata > Actinopteri > Cichliformes > Cichlidae > Paratilapia > Paratilapia polleni. Next base: position 4,758 of record VUQI01059064.1, read on the forward strand.
ACCCTCAGTTTTTTTGTGTACCTCACTGCAAAGATCTCCTCTGTCAGAAGCACTTTATAAATAAATCTGCCTTGACTTGACGATTTTCACAGGCAAAAAGTGAGCTACACTTTTCAAGCCATCCCAAACCACCAGTGTCTACTCATCATCCTCCAGCGGAGGGAGATGACTGACAGGAGGATGGTGACCCTGCTTCCTTGTTCTTCTGGAGTGACACTGAGTCAGACAACAATGGCACTGTTGTGGCAGCTCTGTGGACCCACACGCTTTTCACTGGAGGTCAGGAGGTTGCGCCAGCAGAGCAGCATGTCACTGTGATGTGCCGGACAAAGAGGAAACACTGAAACTTTATTTTTGTGACTTTACGTGACTTCTACAGTACAGCCTTCCTGAGCTGCCTGATACCTGCAGGTTCTCTGCACATTCACTGCTTTGAAATTACTTCCCTTTATTTTAAACCAGCATTTTTTTTTTTGTCTGGAACAGATATAAAGAGCTTGGTCTTTTGATGGAGAACACATTTAAGTAAGAACGTCATCAACAGCTGGGGTGTATACTGTAATTGTCTGGCAGATTTAAACCAATTTTTAGAGTTTTTTGTTTAACCTTTACACACACTGGCATTTAAAAAAATAAAATAAAAAAATCAATGTTCTTTATCAAACTCTGAAACAGACTTGACAGAATCTCCTCCTACATACATTACACCCATCACCAGCCCACCTGCTAACCCATTAAATTCTTTTTATGGTATTTACAGAAACAATTTTTTTCCCAAACAAAAAAAAAAACAAAAAAAACCCCAGCTAAACATGAAGAAAAATGTTATAGGCAACATACTAGCATAATCCTGTTTGTTAAAGCCTTGGTCTTTAGTGTGGCTGCCTTTTGAACAAAGCCTTAAGCCTCTATAAATGAAATGTCATGCCAGTCCCCTACCTCAGAATGTGTCAGTGCAGTAGTGAGGGGCATTGAAAGTACCTCGATAATCCAGTGGGAGTTTTTGTTCTGAAGAATGAGTATAGAAAGAAAAAGATCTCTGAACCTGAAAAATAATTATTAAAATGCTGGTAATGATCAACAGCCTTACGAACCCCCCCCGCAGACATATTGTGGTCCTTTTGTGCTATAGGGCATTAATAGTTGCACTTGCTTTTTTAATGTGATCATTTTCATATTCATTCTCCATGCGTTTCTAAACTCTCCAGATCCAGGTAGGAACCCTGCCTGCAGCTGCTGCTGCTCCACTTCTCTGCTAACACAGTCTTTATGCCACACTAGGTGGATTACCATATTTGCTAGCACAATCAATCAACTTCTTTCCAGCATCCCAGTGTTAAATGGGTTATTAATGGACCAACTTTTGCAGGGTGCTGTGTCAGAGACAAAAACATATGCACAGTTTTAAGAAGTTTAACTGCACCATACAGCACAGTTCCTCAGAGACATTAAACTCATTATGATCAGTCACAACTGCAGCATAAGCAAGTACCTTTCCAGTCCTTCTTCTAGTGAATCATCAGTAATCTTACTGAGAGCTCTGAACTGTTTTTAAACTGCTAGCTGTGTTGTCCTATATTTCATTAAAAAAAAACTAATTTTATTTTAAAACTGCTGTCACTGGGTCAATTCATTTCATCTTGTTCGCCATTACTGTGAAAGTTTTGGCACTATGATAAACTACAGAGAGCACTTGGATATGAAGGAAGAAGTTGGACAAAGATTGTAGTGCTGCTGAGCCAAGAGGTGTCTGTAATATTTTCTCCATCCTATTTGTAGCAGTGGCACTAAACAGCAAATAGATTATACTTATACAGCTCTATCCCACCTTAATGGACAAAGCACTTCACAATATTTCCCTCCTATTCACCCATTCACACAAACAACAGGAGCTAAGCTATCACACAAGTGGTGGAGTACATGTGCCCTTTTTTTAAATGAATTATTAAATAATACAATTTATAAGGTTCTCCCTCTATAAATATTTTATTTGCCTAGTACTTTGTTACAAATAAATAACAGAGCAATATATTCAGCCTCCTCTCCAGTGAGCATCTCGGACGGACGGCCTACACATCCATCCAATCTGTAGTTGGCAACGGTAGTCCTCTGTTTAACCTTGGGGAGCTCGGCATACTGGCACATGAAATGATTCTCCACCTGCTGCAGGTTCTGCTTAGATTGGCCCTCCACTTCGCAGCAGATCTCCAGAGCAGAACGTGGACTACCATCACCAGTTCCAGTCCAAGACAGTAGAGCTGGAGCCTGCTCGAAGGAGGCAGCTGAATGATATTGAGCGACCTGGCCAGTGAGCCAGGTGGTAAGGAAACCTTGAGAGCGGAAGGGCCAGGGTTAGCAGTTTCAAAATAAGAGAAAGGGGAGTGTCCACATATAAATCGATTACGGATACTGTGATTCTTTGGGATAAATGAAAAATAAAATGCTAAAATAAGTCACCAAATAAACATCTTACATATCTGGATGCCCAGTTCAGGTAGAGTCTGTGTGGGAAACACTGAGGGGAAAGACCAACTAGGTATTCAGTATCTTGCCCAAGGATACTTCCATGAAAAGACAGGAGGACCCAGAGCAGAAAATATTATAAATCACAGTGCTACGATGGAATAAAATTAAAAAGCAGCACATACTATCACTTCCACCAAAATGACCATAAGAATAAACAAACCAATCTGTAAAAAACTGAAAAAGGATATTGAATACTTGTAAGATCAGTTTAACATAATATCATATTTACCCCCAATGCTGGCTAATAACTGTTCCCTGACTATATGGGAACATGAGATAAGCAATACAGATGCAACCTCAACACATGAGCCTTCAAGAAACGTAAAGAAAAACCTGATAATTTATTATTTAATTGTTCACGATACAGCCATTGTTAAAGTTTATTTTATTTTATTAAAGCAATTTTGAAATATAAATCATCAATATATAGTTTGAAGCAGAAATAATTAAAAAACTATTGCACTCTGTATTTTGATAAACTGATAAATTTCATAAATTTAGCAAATTGTGCTGTTTATATGTGCCTAATATTTTCAACTTGGACCAAAATGAGCCTTTGGGTGTGACTATGCACATAAGCACGACTACTTATAGTTCAAGGTAAAGACTGTGTTACCTTAACTAACAAAGGTCTGTGCATTTTCCTCCTATTTTGTTCATTTGATAAACATAAATGTATTATAAGTTTGAGTAAATTAAATCCCAATTATTTTTTTTTTTAAAAATCACAGCCCTGGTGAGAGCTCAACGCTGTTTGGTACGCACCAAAATGTTTTATGTGCAGGAAAAGCCCTCATTACCTAAATTAACTATTTTAGCTTATTTCTATAAACAATCAAAAGAAGTGTCTCAAAATACTTTTAACAAAATACCCCAATGCATAGGCTCAGTGGGGAGGTGAACTTGAGCCCAGCAGGACACCAGGCTTGAAACTCTGCAGTATAGCTGTAGGTACAACTCTTAGTATGTGACGGAAAGCATGCATGCTTGAGTAAATGCTGCAAGTCTTATTTATTTCCTCTTAAAGCACAGGAGACAAAAACAGCCTCAAAGTTTTTTTCTGAAACGCCCAAGGGACTGCCATCATAACTTCGGTATGTGGTTTTAAATCCCCTAGAGCACGCCTAAGCTTTGGCATTGACTTTGAAATGAAGACTACCTATCTCCCACTATGTATACAGTGAATCATGCCCTGACAAGCTCACAGACACTTTCCATCTCATTCAACAGATTTTGGCCATTCATGCACTGAGCAAGCTAACCTAAATGCCCATACAGTCCCTCTTACAGATACTATGGGTTTATGTACACATCACACTGACTGCACCGCACTGGGAATTAGCCAGATTTGAATAATGCACATTTTGTAATTTACCGTCAACTGTCATGCATGTGTGGTAAGTCATAACTCTAGAAAATAGGAATACATTATTAAAACGTGCCATACATTTTCCTGACATTATGCATGGTTTCCCCCCAAAGACCGTTACTCAAAAACTCTCCCCAATATTATGAGTCATCTTAGACCAATTCTGACTTATTGCTGATAAGTCTTCAATTTACAGCTTTCTAATTACTGTCAGCCTGTCACCAGTATAATTAAACAAAACCCTTGAGAAATGCAAAATTCAGAATATGGCTGAACGTCTACTGTGACCATCCCTGACTTTTTTCTCTCACTGTTTTCAGACAGACAGTGGAATACAAGCTGCAGTACAGTTCATGTTTAAAAAAAAAAAAAAAGAAACACTAAGAACAACACACTGCAGAAGTTAAGAGTTTTGCAAAAGGGCACTAAACCCTGTAGCAGATTGTTTAAAATACTTTAGCACCAAAAGCCACAGCCAACGCTTCCTTCTAACATCTGTTTTGCCCTACTAATTACCATTTCTTCAAGTTTCTCAGAACTACTAAGGATTTTTCTCATTTCTCAGCCAAGTGGAAAATAATGTCTGGACTGGAATGAGCAATATCATGAAATAATGTAGGTGAGGAAAAGTTACAGGTTTAGATCTATGAACTAGCAAGGACAATGTCACCCGTCACTCCTCAACGTGCATCTACACTTAGTGGTCACTTTACTAGACATCACCTTTACAATTTAACACCTCTGCCATAAATTATACCTTTATGAAGTTTACAATGGCTAACTTATAAAATTAGTTATATGTTTACTATTGAGGTCAAAATGTGAGTTGCAATGAACTACAATGGTGTTTCTAAATTTGGCCCTCCCATTCACAAATGCTAGAAACATTTCTGAGTCCAAGTAGGTAGGTGGGGCCTGGTAAACAAAAATTAAGGTACAGTAAATACTTCTGTTTTGGATGTCATGGTTCAAAAAGCAAAAGAAATTTTTATTTACAACAAAAAAAAAAAAAAGTAAAAATTCAACAGCTGTATTAGCCACTATGAAAGAAGATATCAAAGCTATCAATTACAAAATATCACACATCAGGAATGCTCCATCATAAGACTCTAACCTGTATATTCTAAGTATAATCACTGTTTCCCCTACCATCATCTACAGTGCCGTGAAAAAGTTGCCCCCTTTCCTGATTTCTTATTTTTTGCATAGTTGTCACACTTGCATGTTTCAGATCATCAAACAAATAATCTCAATCAGATTTAAGTCTGGACTTTGACTAGGCCACTCCAAAACCTTCATTCTGTTTTTTTGGGGGGGGTTTATTGAGCCATTCAGAGGTGGACTTGCTAGCATGTTTCAGATAATTGTCCCAAGAATGCCCTAACTGATGGCCGGACATTCTTCTTCAGGATTTTCTGGTAGAGAGCAGAATTCATGGTTCCATCAACTACGACAAGTCGTCCAGGTCCTGAAGCAGCAAAGCAGCCCCAGACCATCATTTTGTCTTTTCAGTCCACAGAATATTTTCCAAAAGTCTTGGGGATCATCAAGATGTTTTTGGCCAAATGTGAGACGAGCCTTTGTGTTCTTTTTGCTCAGCAGTGGTTTTCTCCTTGGAACTCTCCCATGGAGGCCATTTTTGTCCATTCTTTTTCTTATTGTTGAATCATGAACACTGACCTTAACTGAGGCAGGTGAGGCCTGCAGTTCTTTAGATGTTGTTCTGGGCTCTTTTGTGACCTCCTGGATGAGTTGTCGATGTGCTCTTGGAGTAATTTTGGTCGGCCGGCCACTCCTGGGAAGGTTCACCACTACTTCAAGTTTTCTCCATATGTGGATAATGGCTCTCACTGTGGTTCACTGGAGTCCCAAAGCCTTAGAAATGGCTTTGTAACCCTTTCCAGACTGATCGATGA
>VUQI01059066.1:0-10714 GCA_015106735.1 Paratilapia polleni
TGTTCCTCTCTCTCCATACTATCCGAAAGGCCTAAAAATCCAAATATAAATCTTAAAACACACAAGGCATGTCTATTTTGGCTCCATCCTTTGTTAGGTGTATCTGTCTTGAAACTGCTTACTCTTAAAATTCTACTATTTTAAACACGAGGTTTTACAGTGTAAATATCCCCCCCCCCCCTTCTTTTACATATGTTTTCTGCTTTATGTTTTAGCTAATGTTTCAGAGTAGACAAGAATAACTGAAATGGATAAATGATCAGCGAGAGGGGTTCACAACCCTTTTGGTTATTATAGTACAGTCTTATAGTATTAGAGTTGTGTTAGGTGTTAAGAGTGGTGGTAGAACAATTAATTTTATCATTTTAATCAAGATGATAAAATTAATTATCAAGCTTACCATTTTATTGCACTTACCAGGAATTTTTTTCCACCTTGCTTGGTCTGGTATGCTGCCTTTCAATGACTGACTTTGATTCTGCTACTTGTGCTGCTGTTACAGATGTTATGATATTAATCAGTAAAGCATACCATATTGTATGACTTTTTAATCACAATAGCTGCTGCTTAGCAAATGTTATCCTTTGAAATCTCTGAAACACAACAGCCTCTTAACACCAAGTAAGTAAGTCCTGTCTCTACTGTTAGTTGTCTTTTGCGTATTTCCTGTTTAATTTTGAAGGTTAGTTTTTTCATGTCTTGTTAGGTGTACTTCCTCCTTTGTGAGTTTCTGCCCTACCCTGATTGTCTTCACCTGTGTGTAACTACCTACACCTGTGTCACATTCCCCTTTTGTTTGTCATTACACAGTTAGTCCTCAGTGTATACACAGTCTTGTCTTTCTTTTGTGAAGATGTTGCTCCCCTTGTTTCACCTCTTGTGCTGCCCTGTCTGACTGCGTTTTTCTGGGATTTGTCTTCAGACCAGTAAATGTCTTGCTTTTTATTATTTTTCTGCACCTGATTGTGCATTTGTGTCCTTTCCACACCTAACAGGTGGGCTCTAATTTTCTCTGGCACCTGGCCCAGTCTGACCAGTGATGACATACAGCCACGTCACCTTTCATCCACTGGCTGTCTATTCAGTTCAATTCAATTCATTTTTATTTATATATCGCCAAATCACAACAACAGTCGCCTCAAGCCTGTCTAGGTGATGTCCAGGAAATAATTTGGGCTTCAATGATAATTGGCAAACTTTCTGGGGAAAACCTGGTTTCATTAGGAGAGACAGCTTTCTTCCCCCCTTCAGATGATGAAACTCTCATATTTAGAATATCCATCCATCCATTTTCTTCCGCATATGCAATTCAGGGTCACGGTTGGGCTGGAGCTTACCACAATTGTCATAGGGCGAGAGGTGGGGTACACCCTGGACAGATCTCCAGTCTATTGCAGGGCCAACACAGAGAGACAGGCAACCATTCATATAGCCAAATTTATTAAACTACACAAAACATGGCTATCCAGAGTTGAGACCACGAAGCAGAGATGCAGTCTTGCAGACAAGTTAATGTCACATTGTTAGTGGTCACGTTGTCTGCAAAGCCTTAATAGACTGCTCCCCGACTACTTAAATCAAATAAACCAAAAATCAACAAAGGAGCTATAAAAAAATTCACAAAGAAAAAATATTAAAGCTATGTCAACAGCACCAAAGAATAAACCAATTAACTGTGGACTGTACGATATTAGGTCTTTCTCTTCTAAGTCAATATTAGCAAATGATTTAATAATTAATAATACATAGGACATTAATTTATTTTGTCTCACAGAAGCCTGGTTGCTGGAAGAGGAAAATGTCAGTTTAAATCAATAAACCCTGCTGATCATTTTACTGTTGGACTTCGATTTTTGGATTTTTCATCAGCCAATACAAGTTTGTTCTTTATTCATTCAGCTGGTAGCAGCTAGTCCTGCATTTCAGTCCTCACTCCTGCATCTCATGACACCAAGAAGGACTGGCAGCAATCTTTGACTCTAGCTTATTAATCAACCAAACTTGATTAATAAGCCTGCACAACCTAACTGGAAACACAAAGAAACAGTTTTATTTATTTATTTATTTATTTTTTTTTTTACTGTCTTCCTGCCCCTTCCTCAGAGTTTTCATATGATATAGTGCTCAGTAAAAAAAAAAAAAAGACTAACATTCATGTAGATGTTGAAACCGACATCAGTTGCCTCAAAGACTCAAATGGCATCTCTCAAAAGGGTTATAAGCTCATTGTTTTGATGACACTATCAATCTTGTCCTGACATATGGCATGGAAACTAAACATTAAGTAGTATTTCCTAAAACCCCTCTTTTGTTTGACCATTTCTCAGTAACATTTTAATTTACAATAATGAACTACAAAGCAGAGTTAAACTATACTCCCGCAGAGGTTGATTATCTTCATACCTTCAGATATCAGGTCTCTCTGCTGTAGAACCAGCTGGGTTTGGGAGACAGACACCCTCTCTACTTTTAAGATTAGACGATTTACATGATTAGAAGCAATCTTAACCAGCAGTAGCATACTGTTTTGGAAAAAACATAACTGGTAGTTTCAGTTTGCTTATAGTTGAACTCTGGACATGCACTGCTTGGTGACCTGTTTGTGGCTTTTCCCACACAAACACCTGTCAAACAAAGTGTATCAGTAAAGCGTCTTCTCTCTTTATCTTAACACAATAGAGAAATGCTGATTTATGTCAAACAATGCCATGCGATTGGTAGCAGCTGATGCTCAGGTTAGTTTCTGTTATAGATAAGCATTAATACTCTAATAGTAAACAGTCAGATTCAAAACTACTGTTTCTCGTCCCTCTTGTGATATGAGTTTTTTTGCGAGGGATGAACTCAGTTACAGAAACTGTTATTTTATTTATGTTATTTTAATGCGAATAAAGACTTTTTTTTTTGGAAAATCTCTATATTGCTTCATTTTCCTACACATTTATTTACTGAGGTTGCCATCCTGCAAGTTGCTTACTAAAGAATCCTGGTAAACCTGGAAAGAATCCTGGGGCTTATATTTTGAAAATCGTATACTTCTGCGAATCCTAACAGGTTCCCATGACTTACTTGGGTTGTTTTCCTTTGAAAGTGTGCCATGTGTTGAAGCATACTGGTATTCCTGAGTGGCGTGGTGATATAGGAGTTAGCACTGTTTTCACCAAAGCAAAATTTTAATTCGTTCTCGGTATGTCAATGCTCCATTTTATCTGTTTTGTGGTTAGACTGATTAATGTGAAAACTTTTTATTTGGAGAAAAAAAATGTTCTGCTGGGCCACTGGTATGCTGACTGGCTGCTAGCTCTCTGGCTGATGTCAACTCTTTCAGTCTGTCCTCACCAGCCATCTTCACTCCTTGTTCACTCACTTTTTTTTTTCTTTAATCCGAGTCTCATTTCTTCTTTCCTCAGTCTTTGAAGACATGGGACTGTTAACTTTGTTAAACATTCAGGATAATACATGAGCTGAGAATCTTACTAGAATTATTAAGAGTTTTTATTTATTATACCTGTGTCACTTTCAACACTACAGCTGTGATCAGCAGTTATGGACTGCACTGGGGTGCATTGTGATGTAGGGGTGCCCCTCTTAACCACAGGGTGATTCACAAAGACGGTCAGTACAAAATCTGCTTTCAGTCTTATCTTGCTCTTTTTTGGATATGACAGCATTGTAAACACCTTCACATACTGACATGAATACAGCATAGCATACCAAGTCTGTCCATCACACTATCCCTCCACAATTCAGAAGAATTGTTACTCTTCCTACAGTAATATTTAGAATATAATCAAACTCACTCACAATGATGATGGGTCTTCACCCAATTCATCCCCCAACCCCCCATTTTCACAAGAATCGCTACTCTTCCTACAGCATTGGCCAGATTTGAGGAGAATGGCCAGGCCATTTGGAGGTGAAAGGAAGGCAACATTTACTCATATAACACGTTACAAGCAAGGTATGCAGGACAGCATATCTGAGTGAACAACATGTCAGCTAAGATCAAGAAACTGAGGCTACAATTCACACAGGCTCACCAAAATTAGACAAAAGATTGAAAAAACGTTGCCTGGTCTGATGAGTCTGTGCTGCTGAAACATTCGGATGGTAGGGTCAGAATTTGGAGTAAACAACATGAAAGCATGGATCTATCCTGCCTTGTATCACCCTCATCCCCAACCGGTCGTGGCAGATGGCTGCCCCTCCCTGAGGCCTGGTTCTGCTGGAGGTTTCTTCCTGTTAAAAGGGAGATTTCCTTCCCACTGTTGCCAAGTGCTTGCTCATAGGGAGTCGTCGGACTGTTGGGGTTTTCTGTCTAATATTGTAGGGTCTTTACCCTAACATACAAAGTGCCTTGAGGCAACTGTTGTTGTGATTTGGCGCTATATAAATAAAATTGAACTGAATTGAATTGTATCAACTGTTCAGGCTAGTGGTGGTGGTTTAATGGTGTGGGGGATATTTTCACACATGACCACAGTGTACCCATCTTCTGATGGCTCCTTCCATCAGGATAACACACCATGTCAAAAAGCTCAAATCATCTCAAACTGGTTTCTTGACCAGGACAATAAGTTCACTGTACTCAAATGCCCTCCACAGTCACTGGATCTCAATCCAATAGAGCCCCTTTGGGACGTCACGTGACAGGAGAGTCACATCATGAATGTGCAGCCAATAAATCTGCAGCAACTGTGTGATGTTATGTCAATATGGACCAAAATCTCTGAGGAATATTTCCAGCACCTTGCTGAGTCTTTGCCATGAAGAATTAAGTCAGTTCTGAAGGCAAGAGGGGTCCAACCCAGTACTATCAAGGTGTACCTAAAGTGTCCACTGAGTGTATTATAATAGTAAGATTTGTTTTCGTTTATTATAAATATAATTAGAACACATTTATTATGATCTAATATAATCTTATCAATGCAATAATAGAAAAAACAATCCATATTCCAGGAGAAATAACCACTGCTGCCTATCACATCCACAAAATCATACTTGCAGATTGCAAATTATACATAACTGCTGCAAAAGTAGAACGTTTAACTCCACTAGCACCACATACATTTGTGTCAATGAGGTAACCGCTGGTTTCTGAAAAGATAATAGAACACAGTTACTGAATGTATTCAGGGTACCTCAAGTTTATTCTAACCAAAGTTTTTCAGCTGTTTATAAAGCAAAACAAATATGGCTTCCAGCCAGCCAGGATAGGTAACGCAATCTGAGTTATTTATTTATTTAAATCATGTAGTGGAGTGAATCATTTTTCAGCTAGGTGGCAAGAAGAGTCTAAGGAATCCGAAAATGCAATCAGTGGAAAATATTGCAAAACAACTTCAGTCTCAGCATAGGAAAACACCTGTATCTTAAATGTTTTTGTGAATATTCACACCACTGTAGCTGGAATGGTGATTCACACAGCTGCCATGTGAACTCAACAATCTCAGCCAAGATCAAAGACACCCTCAGGGCAGTAAAACCGGTGAAGACTGCTGATGGTGAAATCTGAAATACAAGACCACACACCCAAAAACCTGTCACTTGCACCATGCAGGTACATAAAATATCATTTAAAGTTAACAAAGGGCGGTCACTTACCTGCCTACGCTGTACATCAACCACAAAATCTGATAATCCTTTACTTCTCATAGCAACATCACAAACAAAGCAGCAACAGCCATCGTTTTTGCCACCGCAGTAAAAAGCAAATACCTCAGTATGTGCTGTTATATGTCCTGCCAAAGATAAGAGAGGTAAAGTCCATTAACATAACAGAACCATTCAAAAGATTTATCAGATGGTTCACAGTGGTTTATAAACACAAACATATTTACTTCATCACCACAGCAATCACATCACCTCCTGTGACAAAGATAGTAAAGACATCATATGGGATTGTGGAACAAACTGAAGAGTAGACAACAAGCATGATGTCAAAGATATATTCATTTACCAGGTTATTTATTTAAATGAGGCTATATGAATGAGATGAATGAAACCAAAAGCCACAAAGTCTGCAGTGTGATGCGATTCACATTTCGTATGTGACACTGCTGAATGTTAATTGTAAATGTAAACTGACTGAGTTTTTATAGCATTTTTTTTTTTAGCTTTTGCTTTAAAGACCTCTCAAAGCGTGTGTGAAATTTTTCCAGTATCACATCAAATCTTTAGCTTTTTATTCACAAGAACAAAAGTAAATAAAAGATCCCAGCTTTCCTAGCAAAGAATTTTCTTGCACTGGCATGATAAATGATTTTACTTTGCCTGGCATGATACCTAATCAACATGAATCACCAACCATTATCTGTGTGTGTTGGGATACTTACAGATCCATAACAATGCATGTACAGGTGCTGCAGATTCCAATCCTGAAGGCCACATAGCATACTAATTCACTCAGGTCAGAAACCAAAACAAAGAAATCCAACAATCATCTAACAAGTATCTAGTCTCATCATGTAGCAAAGACATTCTGCTTGAAATGTGCACAGTAAGTGTTTGGTTGTTAGCTTCCATTTGGCTCCTGCACATGTAGGCAGGGATGGCAGTGAGGATGTTAATATGCCAGCCAGAAAGACATGAAAAAGATGAAAAAAAATACTAAAAAGCCATACTCAAACAATGTGGGAAGGAAACATTAATAAAAGACAAGCAAATGTCTCAAATACAAAATCATGTGTTTATTAAAGAAGCAAAAAAACAAAGTCTTTTAATCTCTCCAGTAAAGTTGATGAACAATGCATATGTATAACAAACAGTCTTGTGAAAAAGAGTTTTCATAGAACATAGAGCCCTGTGAAAAACTAGGTACACCCTTACTGCTTCCATAAGAACTGAGAGGGTAAGAAGCAGCCAAGTGCTGCTAATCAAATGCACTTGATTAACTGATCAGCAAGTGTGACCACCTCTATAAAAGCAGAGGTTTTGGCAGTTTGCTGCTCTGGAGCATTCAGGTTTGTGTTAACACAATGTCACAGTCTTCCCAGGAGTGGATGTCCCAGCAGATTCACCCCAAGGTCAGACCATACAATGCTCAGAGAAATTGCAAAAAATACGAGAGCTACATCTCAGACTCTACAGGACTTAGCATGTTAAATGTTCATGACAGCACAATTAGAAAAAGGCTGAACAAGTTTGGGTTGTTTGAAAGGGTTGCCAGGAGAAAGCCTCTTCGCTCTAAAAAGAACATGGTGGCACACCTTAGGTTTGCATAGCCTTCTCGAACAATGTCCTTTGGACAGATGAGACCAGTCTGGAGATGTTTGGCCATAATGCACAACGGCACATTTGGAGAAAACCAAACACAGCATATCAGCACAAACACCTCATACCAACTGACAAGTAGGGTGGTGGCGGGGTGATAATTTGGGCTTGTTTTGCAGCCACCGGACCTGGGCACCTTGCAGTCATTGATTTGACCATGAACTCCTCTATATACCAAAGTATTCTACAGTCACAAGTGAGGCCATCTGCACTGAACTGCACTGTAGATGTGTAAACAATAGGAGCTTGTATCAGCTCTAAATTTAGCAAAGCATAACATTTAATGACACAGTACCCTTTGGGTGCAAATGTGTAGTGTTGTCAGATCCTTTCACTGCCCCCATAAATCTCAGGTTCAAGCTTTTTTTAACAAGCTCCTGTTTAAAAACACCTGTTAAAAGTTCCTTAAGCCTAAAAACATGAGAATATTTATAATGCATCTTGAAATAGAAATGTTTGATAAGAATTATTCTCTTTACATAGAAGCTTCTTTTGGCTGCTCACTTATTGACAAGAGATGAAGATAAGACAGCACCAGACACCAGACCTTTTGTGTGGTAGGCAAATGTGTAAACCACCTCTCTATGGAGCTATATAGCACATTTTAATAGACCATGGAAAAACTGTGTTTTAAATAATGGTTTGTTCTACCCCAGGAGACCTTTATGAATAATAACACCTCTGAAGTCTTATAGTGCAGCCCAAGAAACAATGACCTTCTGTTACAGCACAAGACAAAGGTAAAGATTTTATTTCACAGCTCTGAGTTAACATGCTTCACTGCAGTTACACAGTTACAGCACATAGCCTACTTGGGAGACAACTTGTAGGTGAAATACACTGGATTAATCAAACACATAATGTCTTCTGATGTGAAACCATAATTGAGTGATTTTATTACAAAATAACCGTTTTGGTCATAACCACGCCAAACATGAGAACCAGCTGAGTATATACAGTAGCTGAAAGCAGTGTTCAGAGCCCAGTATTGCTTCCTCTTCATTTCACTGCACCATTTACATATTTACTCCTAGAACTTGTGTACTTAGGGGAAGGACCATTCCCCATGGGAAGCAGAGGGGTAGGTCTTTTTCAGCTTGATCTGTGAATAGTGTATTTAATGCATAGTTTTAGACTGTATGAAATCCAGCATGAAGACAGCAATCCTGAAATTCTTCAAAGCCTTTTCCCAAAAACTCAGGAGCAATTTCAGAGTCGATTTCCTTGCTCCATGCATCCTTGAGGTATGTACAGATGATAGTAATGTAGTGACCAACATTGCAATCACTGACTTTTGTGTACTTGTTTAGAAGCTAGATTGTTGTGAATCACTTTAGTCTTAGTAATAGTACGTTTATGACAGAGGGATTTTATATATTTCACATAAATGCATTTGTATTTTTTAATGTAAAAGCTTAAAGTTAGCTGCAATCAGTAGATGAGATCTTGTTTCCTGAAGGCAACCTGATCACATCACTGTTCTTGTGAAATTCCTACACAAAAGGTGAAACACAAACCAACATTATGGTACAGAAAGCAAAAAACTGTTTTCAGAAATATTGTGATTTTTGTGTCAGAACTTAAAGACTGTTGACCACACCATGATTTGTACAAATCTCAGAGCTAATGGATTCATGTTGGTGTAATTTTTCTTAAGAGGTGGAATCAAATCCAACTTAATATGTGGCACATTTATCTCACTGAGGGAGAGGGGACAGATATTAGTCCGGAAGGCTCACCAGAGGTTCACAACTGAGACTGATCTATTGAGATCAGTGGCTTACTTGGTTGATGCGCAGAGGTTTCCTGGAGGGGGAGGTCACTGCTTTGTTCCGAGAGGTGAAGGAGTCTGGTGGAGGGTGAGCAGGCAGGTAAGGCTGGGTGGAAGGAATCCAGAGAGGCTTAAAAGGTAAGCAGACCAGCTCAGCAAACAGGTTGAGGATAGGTGCAGAATTTCCACTCTTCAAACAAGGCCGAAGTTAGGCTGTGGACGAGGAGGGAAAAACATCAGCAAGGAGAATTATCAGTAAGAATTCAGGTAAGCGTTGAGAAGCCTGGTTACCACTCTAAGGGAGCAGATAATCTGGCAGAGACTGGGTGCTGGAGCTGATCCTTTCATACTGTGGCTGATGATGTGATGAGAAGCAGGTGGCCTGGCTGAAGAGCGGGAAACCGGGGCCTGCTCACCCTTTCTTGGTTTTGAAGAGTGGACACACCAAATAGAAACAAACCAATGCAGGATTATAACAGTATTTTAGGAACAGCTGTAACAATGCTTCTCTGCCTGATCCTCCCATCCACTACGGTGGTAAATCTGTTTGCTGCGAGCAATTCTCAAATATTTAGTTAGGCTAATCTCCCTTCTCATCTGCCCACTCTCCACCCCACACCATTCTTGGAAACCAGCCTGCCTGCCTATGGACTCTCTCGGCTCCCTATCTTCCTAAACCAAGTAAGAACACTTCCCAATTTCTCTCTGAGCGTCCACTTTTGTCTCCTCCCTGCCAGTTGTTGCTTACCCTTTTCCTCTCTCATTCCAGGCTCTCCCAGACCTCTGCCTTTTGAGCACGTTGTTTGTTGCCAATTCACTGTATATAGTGCTTCCCTTGTAAGTAAACCTATTAAGCTTCACGTCAGTTGTGTGAGTCTGCCTCTTTTGTGTCCAGCCTTTTCAAATCATGACAATTAGCCTGTTATATGCCAGTTTGTGAAAACTACATGTGGGTGGCAAAGCTAAACTCAAAGTTTATGCTTCAAAATACAAAGAATGAAACAACCAGCCATGAACAAGCAGTTCAAAGGCAAAGGAAGTCCACCCACTTCATCTGCGCACATGGCCCATCAAAGGTCACTGCTGTCAAGGTTATACTTCAGGAGTAATCATCAGAGATCAATATGGTCAGGGTCATTAGGCCTCTGCAGCTTTTGGAGGTCAGGACTGTGGGAGGTTATTACACCTCAGGAGCTTTCACCAGAGGTCAGAGCCATGCTTGGACAGTAGTCCCCAGCAGCAGTTACCAAAATTCAACAGCGTTAAGGTCATTGCACCTCACCAGCAGGAGGTCACCGCTGTGAGGGACACTGAACCTCTTGTAATTGGTGCAATGGCTGCTGTCTAATCCAAGGAAAGACAGGAAGAAGATGAAAAGGGTGCCAAACAAAGAAATGTCAAAATTGTTGGTGTGAATCCTTGTAATAATGGTGAGTTTGTGGATTCTCAAAAGGTCAAAGACTATGATCCAGCAAAACTAGTCAGCAGCTGTTCAAGCCAATCTGGGTTAAAGTCAAGAGTATAGATTTCAATATTAATCAAGAGAAGTTTCAAAAGCAATGGCAGTGCTCTTTTAAAAAAAAAAAAAAAAAAAAAAAATATATGGTGCTGAACTTGTTCTATCAGCCATTGACAGTGTAACTGTCACCTCATTCAAAGAGCATGCTGGTT
>VUQI01059068.1:0-11283 GCA_015106735.1 Paratilapia polleni
GGAACAAAAGGCTCCAACATCCAAAGAAGAGCTTTGAATGTCCTTCAAGAAGCCTGGAGAACTATTCCTGAAGACTGCTTAAAGAGATTACAATAAAGCTGCCTAAGAGAGTTCAGGCTGTGCTGAAGAATAAAGGTGGTCCTACCAAATATTGACTTTCAAGCTTACAAGCTCTGTTTTTGCCTGATATACTGTATTTCCATGTATGTTTGCACATCAATAAATCGTTGCACCTATTTCCCATTTTCCTAGAAAAATATAAAGAAATGAGGAGAGGTTCAAGACTTTTGCACAGTACTGTAATTGTTTTGTAGCTATATTTTGACAGCATTAAGTTCACACATACAATACTAGCATTTCTAATATTCAAACTGAAGTCCTCTTTACTCTTATAATGCACAGCAGGAATTTTATACGCCCTAATGTCACTTTTTTTTTATCTAACATCACTCGTTGTGGGTTTAGGATTATCACTGCTACCTGCTGCCATTTGTCAACATAACTCCAGGTTTTAGGTTAGCTAGCTAAAACCAACAAATGTCTATCAGTGTGCCACATACATATAAAACTATCCAAACATAAATTTACTTGTTTCTAGCTTTCTGACAACACGGTGGCAGTGACTTTTCCGCATTAATGATGCATGTAGCAGCAATTATTGCTACTTGTGCTTCTTTTTGTTGGGCAAGTAACAATAATTGTCACTGAGAACATTTGTGTAAGCAGTGCTACAGTATAGGTATAGAGTTGTGAAAAAAATAATCTCATAGAAACTGTTGGTATTTTCAAATATTTGAACAAGAAAATATTTGATTCTCTTTGAAGTCGTACCTGTTGTTTAGTATGATATACTCAAAGTGCATACAACAAGTACAAATGACATTTTGTATTCATAATGTAAATATATTTTTAAAACAACAAGCCACACACATTTATATCACTAAAATTAGAATCAGGGTGTCCGGGTTAGGTGCCAGAGGACTGTAAAACTGACAATGATTTAGACCTCAGGCTAGGATTAAATTAACACGTGGGAAAATCACTCATGACATGATCCACTTGCCATCTTTCTCTGCAATTTTAACACTTCCACTTCAGTGGGCTGGATTGGAGTCTTTAGCAGGCTGCTTCTTGCCTGTGGGCTGTATATGTTTGACACCTCTGCTATAACATGTAAGGTCTGCTGGGGGTTTTTTGTTAAGAGATTGGCATCATCATCATTCAGCCCAAAAACAAGATCTAAAGAGCTTCCTATGGCCTAAAGAGGAAAGGCTGCTGATGCCTGTGAGTCTGGCAAGGGAAGGATTTCCAAATGATCTGAAATAAATCATGACACTGTAAAAGATAACAGCTTTCAAATGACTGCCAATATGTCCAGGACTGATCATCAAAGCAAATTCAGCCCCAAAGCAAGCTGAATGGTTGGTTTTACATGACTGTAAACCTGATAAGAAGCTATAGCCATTCCCCTCTTGGTCACAGTGGTTATAAATGTACACAAGTAAATAGATCATCTTGAGATGCTTAAATCTATTTGTATTTTTAGAAGGGAAAAGAATATCATGTCTTTGTCCTAAGCCCACACCTACCCTGGTAGGACACCAACATTACGACTTACCTTTCACCAGGCAGCTACTCTAGCTTCCTCCCTCTGCAGTCCAGCTATGGTTGCTGCCAGCAAAGCCACTCTATCTTCGCTGTGGTCCCACAATTGACTCATAAACAATGTGAGCACTGTTAACATGTATACGCAAGTCTTAGACACATATATAATTGAATATTAGATGTAGTTCCTTCATTGTGATTACACTGCAGCTTTGGAACATTACAAACAAAGCAACTGCCATTTGCATTATGGGCAATTTTAACACTTAATCATTCAGTGGTGTTATATTCCTTGTGCATACTGTATAATGGCATCTAATAACTCAGAAAACACACATCTCCATGGAGGCCCAGGCACAAAACACTTTCTGGCAGCCCCGCTCCTTTGAAACTCATTTGCCTTTGGCGCTTTGATATGCCAGGTGTTCCTCAGAGGCACTAAGCAAGGCTTTCTGTGAAGAGCTTTACTACGTGTCACGTACAGGCCACTCAGCTCCCTTGCCTTTGTTCTATCTTGGATGCACTGATCTTTTCTGATGTGCACTCTCAGCTCTGGTCCACTGAGATCCTTCTTTCCCGCATGCGGACGATCTCGTCCATCTGTTTGCATACACAGAGACACAAACCACACATATACACTCACTGAAACCTCTTTACCTGGACCTACACTGTCAGGTATGATGAAGGAGGATCATGCAGAGTTGTTGTCCCTCAGCCTTGGAGCCACACTGTATCAGGCGACTGGAGAATTTCTGTTCAGTTGATGAAATACTCTGACGCTTCAATACATTTGTCCAGTTAGGATAGAAATTCTCTCACCAAATAGGGATTGTAGATAGGCCTATGTGACTTTATATGTCCTATACTATGAAGGTTGACGCGTCATTGTTGTTGCAATGTTATACACAGGTTTGATTACAATACAGCCCCAGTGACTGCTTTTTTTTTAATGTGGAGGTTTTGTATCTATAAATGGAGGATTAAAAATCAGTTTGCAATTTAGATCCAAAAATCTTTAGAAAACAGTCATGTGATTATGCACAGCTACAGTTACAGTATAAACACACCCATACTGGCCTGTTAAACAACATAACTTTTTAATGTACAATATTAACTGAGGAAGTCTCACTTTTGAGGCACTGATATCCTGAAAAGAAGTCTTACAAGCTTGTTTGGAAACACATGTCGAGTTATATGTAGTGTAGGGGTTAGGACCCCAAATGCAAGATGCAGGAGGCAGACTTAACAAAAACTGAGCCTTTAATGTAGGTTGGAAACAGAAGTCCAGAAAATCCAAAAACATGACGGACAAGAAAAACCACAGGGGTGCTCAAAGGGAACGGACATGGGGAGCATAAAACCTTGATCATACTCTGTTGCGGACAGAGACAGCTGGAGACACCATGGGTGAGTAGTCTGCCGCCTGGGGTGCATGCATAGTTGGTGCATTGTGGACATGTCGGCGTGGTCACCAAAAGCAGGCCTGCACATGGACATCTGCACGGACCCTCGCACTTACTGTCTGATAACGAAATTTACATCACTCAGACCAAAACGGACACAGAAAGTATAATTAAGGCTTAACAGACGCCATGACAAAGGCGACGGGGAAGATGGGACTATTTATACACAGAGGGCTGATGGAGTGTAACGAGACACAGGTGAAAACAAACACACACAGGTGAAGACAGTCAGGACAATCATAGAGAGACTGTGACAGACAGGAAGCAAAACTAACACAGGACACAAAGGAAAACAAATCTTCAAAGTAAAACAGAAAACAAATAAAGAAGACAGATACAGACATCAATACTAACACTTAACAAGTACGAGACGTGGAAGTAACCCAAAGGAAATGTACAGAACATGAAGACAAGACTCACTAAACATGAAGACGGAGAGAAGAGAACACTGGAGGACAAAGACGTGACCACAGAGTGACGAGACAGATAGGGAAACACTGACAAACCAAGACATGAACCAAAATGCAGGACGCAAAACTGAAACCCATTGCTAGAAAAAAAAAACGGTAAAGTAAAATAGGAAACAAAGACTGTCTCAGGAAATGAAGCTTGCAATCTACTAAAATAAACAAATCAAAACAGGAACCCAGAAATCCAAAAAACGCAGAAACCAGACCCTCAAAAACTTAGAGTAACAATAAAACCTCTGTGGATGGCCAAATATCTCCGTCAACAATTCAAAATCCAGAGAAGTAAGGATGTGTGGCAGTACAGTAAGGGGAACACAACGGTGTATAGCAAATCAGAAAACATGGCAGCTCTTCTCATTATAAGGGAGAGCGTAAGTGTGACATCAATCTGTGGCCGAACAGACAGCAGCGACAGGATGTCCGGTGATTCCCAGCAGTACTTTGTTACTGTAGAACAGTACTGCACAGAGTATGCCTTTTTTTATTTCCACTGTACATGTTTCTTGGTGTTAATAGTCTACATGTTTTTTGTACCATGCAGTGCTGCGTAAACATTTTTCTTTACTGTAGTTTACTGTATTGTACTGTGTTGTGTGACCATTGCAGGAAATATATTGTTTTTAGTAGACCGATACCAGTATTCTGTGATTTAAAAATCCGATGTATTGGCCGATATTTTTTCTTTCAGACACATGAAACACAAACAGATTTCCCTAACATTTGTTACCTTTAGTTTATGAGTCCTTAGTGTTTACAGATAATCTTGTTGTGGATTACTCGTTTGCCCGACTCTGCTCAGATCAGCTGGTTGTCATGTTTGTGGCTTTCCAAACATGTGTTGCCAGCAGGGAAGTTGCAGAGTGCCCTCTGATGGACAAACTACACAACATCAACACTCATAACATGGTCCAAGGGTGTTTTTCCCATCTCTTCTTTGCTTTTTTAATTTTCACTTATCGGCCCTTATAAATGCTGATACCAAAATATCACCAAATAGATAATATCGACCCCGCCAGTCAGTCTCTAGTTTTCAGTTGGGCTCTAGGTTTTAGCCTACATGTAAGTACTCCTTGCTTTACAGAGTAGAATGTAAAACCTCGTGCTCATGAAATGAGTATCTAAAGAGTCTTCACTTTGATAGACAATAGCAGTTAGTCATCCTCAAAAGAATAACAGACTAGTACAGTAAGTTTTCAGTGCCAGAGAAACAAATATGACAAGACTGTCAGGAGACTAGAAGACAAACGCACTTCTGAAACCCCCTGTGACTCTGACAAAGTATCTAAACATTTTAGCCACGCTGGTTTTCAGTGTCAAATCACATAAACAGAACCTGTCTGACAAAGTGAAGCAGGCTAAAAGATCTCAAAAAGCAACACATCATGCCACAATCTAAACAAAGAGCTGAGAAACGAAGTCATTAACATCTATCAGTCTGGAAAGGGTTATAAAGCCATTTCTAAGGCTTTGGGACTCCAGTGAACCACAGTGAGAGCCATTATCCACAAATGGAGAAAACTTGGAACAGTGGTGAACCTTCCCAGGAGTGGCTGATCGACCAAAATTACTCCAAGAGCACATCGACGACTCATCCAGGAGGTCCCAAAAGAACCCAGATCAACATCTAAAGAACGGCAGGCCTCACTTGCCTCAGTTAAGGTCAGTGTTCATGATTCAACAATAAGAAAGAGACTGGGCAAAAATGGCATCCATGGGAGAGTTCCAAGGAGAAAACCACTGCTGAGCAAAAAGCACACAAAGGCTCGTCTCACGTTTGCCAAAAAACATCTTGATGATCCCCAAGACTTCTGGGAAAATATTCTGTGGACTGATGAGACAAAAGTTGAAGATTTTGGAAGGTGTGTGTCCCATTACATCTGGTGTAAAACTAACACAGCATTTCATAAAAAGAGCATCATACCAACAGTCAAATGTGGTGGTGGTAGTGTGATGTCTGGATCCAGAAGGAGAATGTCTGGTCATCAGTTTGTTCCCTGAAGCTCAAGAGCACTTGGGATATGCAGCAGAACAATGACCCAAAACACACCAGCAAGTCCACCTCTGAATGACTCAAAAAAACAAAATGAAGGTGTTAAAGTGGTCTAGTCAAAGTCTGGATATGAATCTGACTGAGATGCTTTGGCATGACCTTTAACAGACCGTTCATGCTCGAAAACCCTCCAGTGTGGCTGAATTAAAACAATTCTGCAAACACGTGTGGGCCAAAATTCCTCCACAGTGATGTGAAAGACTCATTGCCAGTTTTCACAAATGCTTGATTGCAGTTGTTCCTGCCAAGGGTGGCATAACCAGTTATTAGGTTTAGGGGGCAATTACTTTTTCGGAGAGGGCCAGGTAGGTTTGGATCTTTTTTCCCTTAATAAATGAAATCATCATTTAAAAACTGCAAATACTTTTTCACACCGCTGTATAATTCAAAGGTTCTGGGAGAGTTACAGTCTCTTGAAGGTTAACTGTAGTGTTTTGCTGCATGTATAACGAAATGGATCTTAAGAGCTGTGCACTTCAAAACCTTTAAAAGAAATGTGCCAAAGCAGCTGACAAAAACTATATTCAAAGACATCAGTTGAGTACAAAGCATAAAGAAGTGTATTTACTTTCAGTAAAGCAGGTGAGCCTCCTGCCTTTTGTCTTTAACACTAAAGTAAAGCACGCCTTACGGTTTCATTTTCACAATGGAAAACATCAGACAGCAAACATACAGATCATATGTAACTGCTTAATCATCATCATCAGGCAGCCACTGTGACTGTGGGCAGAGTGAGTGGGGTGGAGCGACTCATTATGTACACTCCATTAGTGACTTGTCGCCCACAAATGATTAAATCCCTTAAGTCGCCACTCGTTTGTTCACGAGGGTTTTGTGTTGTTGTGTTTCCATGGCACATGTCATTTGTTGTTTGATTGCGATGGCCGGGTGTGCGTGTGAGTGTCACGCAGGTGTGTTGCCCGCATTAGGTGTCTCCATACAGGTTTGTGTGAGTTTGTGTATGACTGGTCCAAGTAAGCTGGGTGTGCAGGTCCCGGATAAGCTGCTGGATTTGACTTATCTGACAAATGAGGATGTGGACAGGTGGGCCAGTAGGCCTTTGACCCTGACACACACCCACAAACAAACAAATGTAAACACAACTCTTTCAACACCATTGCTATATCCACACCAGCAGGTAAGTTATGTCAATACACTCAGCTGGAGGGTGTTGTACTTGCCTCAGCCTAAGCTGCATTGCAGTACAGATAGATAGATAGATAGATAGATAGATGGACTGACCCTGCTGTACCTCAGACACCACATAGCAGGCTAATTGTACCTTTATTCTTGCTTTTATGTGGTCTTGTACTTTTAGTTATTTTACATTTATTTTATTTTATTTTATTCTACTGTATCTTTATTCTTGTGTTCAGCACTTTGGTCAGTGGTTGCTGTTTTTAAAGTGCTTTATAAATAAAGTTAGCTTGGCTTGGCTTGGCTTCAGTCTACATAAATACAGCTATGCCACACAGCTCAGTTATCAACAAGCAGGGGCGTAGCACAGAACTCTGGGCCCCATACAGAAGCAGTCTCTGTGGGCCCCCTTTGTTTCTTGGTCCTTATCTCTCATGCATCTTTTGATTTATTTATTTATTTTTAACAAATAATTGAGCTGACAAGTATACAATAATCTGTAGTAGTCATTAGGGTAGACCGTAATGAACTGCCCATATACCATAGATTTTTAGTAAAAATCTATGGTATGTCCATAAATCTGTACAGTTTTAGATCTCCCCACATTTCAACCCACATTTCTCAACATACTGCAGTCTACAATTACTTTATGGCTAAGTGAGTTTTGCTTGGAGTATCAAATGTTATTTTCTTCATTTTTATTTATGTATTTATGATTCCCATGGTATAAAAAAAAAGCTTAAAAATGCAATCTGAGTTTTCTAACACTTACATTAAGAAAATGCTTAGGCTACTATACTGTATAATAAAGACATCAGTTGTGTCTAATGAACAAGACTTCACTTTAAGTAAGTTTTATTTGCAGAAACAGATGAAAAGAATCTGTTTTCCTAATTCAGTATAATGGTTGGAAGCATGAAGGCCAAAAAATTCTTCCCATCACCTTCATTTTCCTCGCTCTCTTCACTTCCACCTTCCTCTATCATGTCTTCTTGCTCATTATCTGCTACACAGACAGACCCTCTATGAGAATGAAGCATACAGGCTGATATCAACCTCTTAACCTGCTTACAGCCTCATACGGTTTCCAAAGCACATCAGAAGTCAAACCAGATCATCAAGGCACACCATAATAATGAATAAATGTAAATAATGCAGTTATACTGATATTTGTGGAAGTTCAACTGAGAGTCCAAACTTATTTTTGTTTATGAAACTGTAACGCTATAATTACAGCACCCTGGTTGTGTAGGGCTAATAGCAGCATGTTAAAATGCACTAGATTAAATTAGGTTTATAATATGTGCATGCACATATAATAACCATTTTCTGTTAGCGTTCGTTTGATGTTGACACATCGCAGAAGTTACAGATGTCATATGTCAGAGTAATGGTCTTCCAGCCGTACTGAGTGATTTAGTAATACATGAAAACATTTATGAGCATACAGAGTGAAACACACTGCCTTCATCAAAATGCCTTGCGCACTTCACAGACTCACTGGTCCAACATGCAGTAAAGCTTAATGCTGCTTGATGTTAGCGTTGCTAAGCTTTCAGTTGAAACTGCTAAACATACAAATGATTGCTTGGAATAACTTTAAGTTGCCACTATATGAGCTCACCTTGTGTCGCATCATTTGGAGAGGGACCTCCTGCTGCACTCTGGCTGCTTCTAAAATTAAGGATCATGTGTTTTATGTGTTTTATGGTGTTAAATTGTGCTGGGTCATTTTGGAAGATATAGTGTCACATCTGACATTTAACAAATGCTGGTAGCAGTAACTATTAGTTGCGTTCTGCTCATCTTTCTTTTGAAATAAATTGCTGCTTTCTCTCTTTCTTCCCTCTTTCCTTTGTTTTGATTCTTTGACTTTGCTTTCTTGTGGAAAGACATGGTTCAGGGTGCACATTAGCAGTCACCTTGACAGAATAAATTAGCTATGCCGGACTAAACCATTTTGTGTCATTTGTAAAGGGTGAAAGGGGCATCAGAAGTGGCTTCTTAAAAGGAAATTGAGTACAGTAGTAGGCTATTATATTTTAATAATATATCCTAATTATTGATATAGGCCAGTTGTTCCCAAGCTGTTTGGCGTATTAAAAGTAAGCAATGTCTGAGGCCTCGTTGGAACTCATTTAGGAACAGCTCCTTGGATCTTGTCGAGTTGTAAACTAACAGTAAGTGTTTAGTTCTAAGTGGAGATGCACGCAGCACTAAATTAAAATAATGGATCATATATAGAATAGTTGTCAGCTTGAGATTAGCTGCTATGAAGTACACACAGGAGCTAACTGGTGTGCCTAACTAAATTTGTGGATATATAGTCACACTGGAGTGTGACTATAGGCCTGACAAGTCAAAACCCATCCACATAAGTTATGATTTAGAGTTAGGCTAGTAAACTGTCCAAGCCAGTCTGTCAGCCTATATTTGCATATTGCTCCAAATTGATTTTATTGTACATGTATTGCACTACAGAAAAGGCCAAAGTGTCCTACTGAAAGTGTTGCGTTCATGTATAAAAATGAGTCATGAATGAATCAGTCAGTGTATTGATTTTTTTAAATGTTAGCATCAGTGTTCAGCTCAATCATCAGTATTGTTCAAAATATAAATGTATATACAGTATAGTGGTATATTATGATCCAAACAGTAAATATATTCTTATCCTTCTGTGTCCTGGTGCCTAACACACAGATTTGCTAACTCTCCTTTTTACCAAGGTGTTCAATAATTTACAGTATCTGAATAAGATCATTTAAAGAATTAAAGAATGTCATTTAAAGAAAAGGTGATGCAAAACGGTGGTGAACATGCCTCTGACCCAAAATTTTTTGAAAACTGAGCATATATTTTTCACAAGAAACTTTCTCTTTGTTATCTTTGTGCATTTTCAATTAAATGCACTGTATAAGCGATTTTCAAAAATAATTGTATTCTGTTTTTATTTACAATTTACACAGCATCCCAACTTTGTGGAATGGGGTTGTAGTAAGGAAGAACTGGTGAGTAATGGGTTTCAGAGCAGCTGGTGCTAGGTTAGGACATAATGTGAGATTCAAATCAAGTTTGGGATACCTGGCTGAGATGTGATTTGTCACTCAAAGATCAGTGTCAGCATAACATACACTCACTGGACACTTTATTAGGTACACCTTGCTAGTACCGTGTTGGACCCCCTTTGCCTTCAAAGCTGCCTTAATTCGTCTGCAAAGATTTAACAAGGTGCTGGAAACATTCCTCTGAGATTTTGGTTCATATTGACATGACAGCATCACACAGTTGCTGCGGATTTGTTGGCTGCACATCCACGATGCTCTGTTGGATTGAGATCTGGTGACTGTGAAGGCCGTTTGAGTACAGTGAACTCACTGTCATGTTCAAGAAACCACAGATGATTTGAGCTTTGTGACATGACCTGTTATCCTGCTGGAAGCAGCCACCAGAAGATGAGCATGCTGTGGTCATAAAGGGATGCACAGCAGGAAATAGAGGCGTACCTGAACATTTACCTGAGTTTTTCCTCAAAGTCAAAATATCTGCTGGTCAGACACAAGTGTGAACTGCAATTGTGTGTAGGTGGAAAGGGTGGAGAGGACTTGCATTACATCCAGCATGAAGGGATGCGGGCAGCCTTTCAAGATTCCCATCCCCCCCTTTCTTTTCCTGTTCTAGCTTTGTGTGTGTGTTGGTTGGAGAGCAGCAGTCAGATGGCTGTGATCACACAAACATGGGATTTGGCCAACAGATTACTCTGAAACACAATGGATGGCTGGGGAGGATCAAGCCCCTGTGAAGGCTTTCTTTTTATTTCCTCTTCAAAAAGCTCCTCATTACTGCCTACTCAACCTCTACGTGAAAATTATGCATTGTATGAGAAACCGGTGGGTTGGGTTCCCCTGAAAGCCTTCATTTGTTAGTATATGCAGAGCTCACGCTTAATAATCACGAACCGCGAATAAAGATCAGGACAAGGAGATAGATAGATAAACAAGGGTTTCAAATGTTTTATTCCTTTTAATATCACTGGCAAATATAAATTGCTGCTCAACAATTCATTGTCAAAGGGGGCTTTTTTTCCCCTACATTTGAAGTGATTGGTTTAGAAGACAGTGTCCAAATTCTCCAATTTCTTAAAAAGTAAGTGCACAAAATGTTCACCTTAACGTTATTATTCAGCAAACAGACATTTGACCTTTCCCAGAAGAAAGGCAGCAGGTGACAACGATGTTCATGGAGCCATGACGGGGTGTTGTCTTGTGTGTTTTGTGTGTAATGCGATGAAAGCACCACGCCTGAGACCATCACGATGAAAAGGAATGACCTTTGTGATGCATCATAAACACTCCTACACATCACATACGTCTGTCAGGCCGTACAGGTGTGTCTGTTTGATGGCGTTAATTCAGCCGCTTTGTATGCAGGGACAAAATGTTGGGGAAAAAAAAGAAAAAGAAAACTCAAATATACACATGAACATGAGTTTTCCCCTGATGTGGAAAGCTGTAGCTTAAACAACTGGTCTGACTGTAGTCTTGTTCTTTGAGAGATTCCA